>JAYECN010341506.1:0-22615 GCA_035222435.1 Microcambeva ribeirae | reverse complement strand
AACACGCAACACCCCCCCCCCCCCCCCCCCCAAAAAAAAAACAAACAAACAAAAACAACCCCCTCTCTTACTTTGGGAAAACCACGCTGCGATATGTGCTCTACCGTGTGGGCATGCCGCCCTGTTCTTGGAGCAGATCCGGTGCATGTTACAGTTGTGATCTTGGAAAACCTCACACATGGCAGCAGCCTTTCCCTTAGTCCTCAGATTCTCCATGTGGGCATGCAGGAGATGATCAAATCGAGGGTTAAGCTCTTGCAAATGGATTATATTGTGCCCCAATATATAAATACAACAGATGTTTACATTTGCTTTAGACAAAACATGTCTAAGAACACTAAATGATGTGGAAAACCTCCTGCAGGCTGTGGGGCTATAAAGCTCAATCTCAAGTCTTATTAGTGTGAGCAAACCCTTTTCCATCTTTCTTGTGATTTGTTTAAAGGTACATTGGCTCCGCTGACTCCAGTGTCATTACTCTCTATCTTCTATTCTCTAGAGAACAAAATCAAGATCATATAAGTGGGATTTCCCTCACAAATAAGACATATAAAAGAAAGTAGATGTTTCTTCTAGCAAAAGTTTCTAGCTTCTCCCTTCTTTTAAGGAAGTAGAATATAAAACAAAAAGTTTCCGGCTTCTGCTCTACTAAGGGGACCCTACGGTGAAATCGCAATCCTGTCATTATGAAATGACCATCTTTTACCATAGAGTTAATTGGAATGTGATATATTACACCTTAGTAGCCAAATTAATTCCTTGGAAAGTATTTTCATAGTTTCCATTAACTTAATGGAAAACTGCACCTGTAATTCTGACTGTAGCTGCGCCAAAGAATTTACTGTATGAACAACAACAAAAAAAAAGCAGATACAGATTTTGAAGCAGTTGACTCCTGATTAGATTCAGATATGTCAAAAGTTGTTTTTATGGGCTCTTCCAATTAAAAAGTCTTATTTAAGCCTTGCACAGCTGCTCCAGTGTTCCAGTTACTTCAAAGATTGGATGCTTCGGGTGATTTTTAATGCAGCAGATTTCTTAGATGTTGCTGACAGATACAGGAAAAGATAAGCAACAGGACCATTCATGACTTTGTATCTTTGTTTTGTATCTTTGTTTTTTTATCTTTGTATTGTGGAAGTTAACTTCTCAGTGAAAGAATTTAACTTGCAGATGGGCAAGGCATATGATAGACCATTTTCCTTTCATAGTGCCTTTGTTTACAAGACCGTGTGTGTAAATACATAGACACATACACAGTTTTATGCCTCCATGTAACTGCGTATTATATACCAAGCACTTGAAGGTTAACATCCTAAATACTTCTACAACATAGGGTGGCTGAATGCTTCCCAGGGCAGTCAATACTGCTTTCAGAAATAACCCCAAGAACTTCTATCAGAGATGGCTGAGTTCCTGAGTTTTACTATGGAATTACAACAACAACAACAGACTGGTAACTTACTGTAAAAGTTGCAGTTCAAGAAGCTCCTTCGATGCAAACAGTAAGAATGGTGACGAGCCATGTGTTATTACTACACATGAGTTGATAGTGATTTAATGGTGAATACTTTCACAGCAAAACCAAATGTGTTCCTTCCTGTCCACATCTTGTCACCTTCTCAGGTGACCTTGTTCTCTTACAGGAGCAACACCTTTCTTTATCTCATAAGCTGTAACGTGACTAAAAAGAGATTGTATCTAGAAAAAAGAAGGCACAGTTACTGTTAAATGATACAGTAAAGTTACAACCACTTATGCTTGCCATAGGATTTGACCTACTGTCCAGTTCTCATCTGACTTCATCTCTCTGTTTATATTTCCTTTGATTTTGCTTGTATTTATTTAAAAATACTTAGGTTTACTTGAAAATCAGGTCATAGGAATCACACAGCAGTGTCTGTAATTGAGCACTTTGACAAAATGACCTATCTAAAGTGAGAATGCTTTTAAAAATATGGCTACTAGTTACTGTTCAACAGTTTGAAGCCAAATCATGCTTTTTGTTTAGTAAACAGAGTTATTCACTGAAATCAAGAAATTCTATCTAGTAGGGCAATACAGTAATATTTTTGTCAAGAGAAATAGTGACATTAACGCAATATATGTTTCAACATCCGGCACTGTAACTACAAGTACAGAGACTTTATGTTATTCTAAGAAGGTATTTTCAGAAAGCTTTCAGAAGTGAAAATTATGTGGCTTATCTAGAACTCCTTAGAACATAAATTTTGGATACAGTTGACTTATGACATCAAAATAAGAGATACTGAGAAGAGGGAGATATTGGATAGGAATTGTTTCAAGAAAACCAGCAACTCTGAAACCTGCTCTCATATTTTTAGTCCCTCATGTACACTAATAAAAAAGCAAAACAAAAAAACCCTGCCCTTTTCTCAATATATTGTTACGTTACTTACGGCTTGGAGAGATGCCACACTCCTGATTTTTGGGGCTCTAGTGGCTCTAGCAGCGTCTCCACCTTGTTGAGGCATCATCTTCAGATGGGAGAGAGTAGCTGTGACCTACCACGTCAGCCTCTTAAGCCTCTTTAATGAGGTTAGAAACAAGGGTTTCTACTGTTACCAGCTAGTATCAGCTATGTTTATTTTTCTTAGGCGAACACCTCCTCACTAGAAAAGAAATCTACACCAAACTTTTCCTGATCTTTCTGAGAAACCATTATATTGTTACGACTCTTCACTGTGACTAAGAAAGTAAAGAGTGAACAGTCTATAAGACTATTTGTGATCCTTTGGAGTAACACCCTTGAGAAGGCAATAGAGAACTCCAAGAGTAAGACTTTTTAAGGAGAAAGGGATGGAGAATCTGAATTCTGAATTTCACAGCTACTAGAGATGCTGACAGAATATAATTCCCTGGTTTGCAGAGGGATTGCTTTCCCCAGGACCAGTCTCAGAATGAGGGATGCAAATGACATTTTAATGAATTATTAAAAAGACTTAAAAAAAAAAAAAAAAAAAAAAAGATTTTGCTCTCTTCCCTGCCTTGGCATTTTTTACTTCTCAGAGCTGAAGATTTGCATCAGATTAGCACAGTTTAGGAGCAGACAGCAGGGACACCTGTCTCCCCTTCTGTTGCTTTTGGCAATTCCAAGTCATCTTTGCTCTCTCCTGAACTGTGCCAACAGATGCACACTGAGAGTCTCTGATCAGGGACCTGTCTATAAACTCATGATAAGCACAGTCTTCTGGGGAGTTTCTTGAGCCCTGTAACAGCAAGCCATTTGAAGCCATTTGACTTAAAGCCAACATAATGTTGTATTTCTTTATTTTTCTAAAGCTAAATACAAATAGCTTGTTAGCACAAGGAAGAGACTGTTGTCCCTTTTCCACTTACTCAATCATGATTAAATCTGTATTGAAAGAATCCCTCAGTTATCAAACATATTACTGCTATGTTCTTAAGCAAAAGCATATAAACACTTAACTCTTCCAAAAAACATCTCTAAACAGCCACCAATGGGATTTTGTCATCTCTGCAAAACATCAGTTTAAAAAGTTACATTAAAAAGTTACATTTAGAGGTACAAAATCATTATACTTTTAACTCTGTGGAATTTCAGAAAACCAAATATTCATGTCCAACATCTGTTTAGAAAAATGACATCCTCCTTCTTCCTTGAATGAGATCGAACCTGAACATTTAACACTAAATCCTGAAAGAATGAAGATGGAAAACACCTAAATTAAAAATAACTCTGTGGACTTTTCTGATGGATTTTGAGATGCTCAGAATTGTGGTAGAGCTGTTCGAAGATAGAAGTAACACAAAGAACAGTATCACTTCCGAGGCACAGGAGCACTGTGAAGAGCTCATCAGGGTTAGGTGCTATGCACACGCTCAAGAAAGGTAGAAAAGACATTGAAGACCCCAGAGTTTGGATGTTCATGTTGGGATATCCCTTGACAGATGTGAAAGATATTTGGCTCTTCCCCCAGGGGTGCTGAGACAGATTTCATTATGTCCTCTAGTAAGTATAAAGGCAAGCACCAGTTTCATGCATCAAGACATACTATTACTACCAAATCAAGAATAGAACAGAAAAATACCAGGAAAGTTTTTATTGCAATTAAAACTGGTTGTTTTATTGCTCTTCTTCTCCAGTTCCTCCAGTAGTTGGGCAGAAATTCTGTTGTTTTTAAAAGGACTGAAAAGCATCGTTTGCTGAAATGACTCGGAGTCTTCCTGAGCAGGATAACTATTGTTTGGACATTTTTCTGTTTCAATGTGCTTTACATGGAAATAGATTTTAGCAACAATTTAACTAAGCAGCGTTGGCAGAGTTTAATCTTTAATCCTGTCATATTGTCTCTTTAAATCATGTCATCCATTTTCCTCGTGTCCTGTAGATGTGTATGTTTTATTTACAAGCTTAATTGCTAATAGTGCTGCTAATGAATATTTTGGGAAGATTTCAGCTAACTCACCAGAAGATACTAAAAGCATAAAATTGGCCCTTTGAGGTGAAGATTAATGCTAAGTCAAGATACTTTAAGACATTCACAATACCATGCTTTTCGTATAACAAACTAGTCCTGTTAATGATTGAAACATTTCTGAAAAAGTTTAACTCAGTAAATATGTATGTAAAATGGCTTACTTTGAAAGGAGGTTATCAGATGGAATAAAATTAAACAGTGATTGGATTACAGAAGAAATGAGGCTCACAACGGCTTGAATTTCAGTTCATGGACAAAGCAGTGATGAAAATCATGATTAAAGCAATCATGAAAAGCTGTTAACCACCAAGAGGCTTAAAATTTAAGGGAAAAATAATCACTCCTGTGCTCAGGTCTGGAACGAAGAAGATCATGCAAGAAGATCATGTAAGTATAAGCAGAAATAATAGGTAACAAACAAAAATGAAGACCTAGTATTTTCTTTGATTATTCATGAATTTTATGGGGATCTTTGAGGAAACAGTTCATGGGTTTGTTTCTACCTTCCTCTCTCCCCTTTGAATAGCTCCTATTTTAAAACTAAATTGATGCAGGAAAAAAAAAAAAGAAAAACAACCAAAATGTATAACAGAATTTTATAAAATAGGTACTATGTTCTACCATATAAAGCTTATGAGTTAATTATATAGCTACAGATTTAATTGCATATTATTTTGGGAGTAAGCAATAACAGGCAGTCAGTCATGTGAGTATGCAGCAAGTAGTTTAAGAACTGATTAGAGAAGATATACTAACTTTAGTCTTCCAAGTGAATGCATTTTAGCTGCCTTAACTTTGTATTAAATTAAGTTCCCTTAAGGACTAACTGTTAATTAGACATTATTTATCTATTAACAAGTATGTAAGTTAGTGATAAAGATAAGTCAGTTTAAGACAGAGAGAAACTTGATCAGAACGTGGAAACTTAATACATAGCGCTCTCAGTTTCACAAGATGCAGAGGTTTCCAGTTCCGCTTGGAGAGTGCCTGCTCACTTTGATGTGATTGATAAGGACTGCTGAAATCCACTTATAAAGGCAAAGCAGAGTAAAAGGAGGAGGAATCAAACTGTTCCACAGCTGGAAAGAAGTAGGGAGAGGGAAGAAGGAGAGAGAGAAAAAAAAAGAGAGATGCTTTTTCATCATCTTTTCCCTAGCCAGGATGTTTGTAATGGATGGGAAAGATGGCTAGGTAAACCATGGAGAAATGGAACTGCAAAATATAATAGAATGGAAATAATGCATTTTGCACTGTCTTGATCTTCTTTGTCATTTTTACATCAGTGATGTTCATTAGGTCTCTTGAGGTCTGTTCTACAACAAATGGATCTCCAGTCCTTCCTAGTGCAGTATAGTTTTTACAGTATTTACAGTATCTCTTCAGCTTAAAACTGCCAGTAGCGGAAGTCCAGAGTAAAACAATGAATTGATCACATTTCATGTAACATTGACTTTCAGTGGCAAAACTGTTCCCCAAAGTTATACCAGACCAGTACTGATTCACAGATAAGACTCCAACTGAATGACAGATCTGGACCAAACTTCATTACAGCTTGACTCAGGGATAACCTGCTTAATTTGTAATAATGGAGTAATCATATCTTCAGTGTCCTCCTCCATAGCAGGAAATACTAAGTGAAACATCTTTAATTTGTAAAATTAAGAATAGCTTTTTTTCTTTTCATAGGGCATAGGCAGAACTACCAGATGAATTTCATAAAGTGTAACGGAATAGAGTCTACTGGATTGTAGAATATTCCTAGCTGCAACTTTATATCCAGCTACATTTTTTTTCAAGTATTATATGAGATCCCAATTAGCTGGTAACCTTTAAGTACATTCAAACTTTATCATTAGCATGATCTTGCTGCTTTTTATGTTTTTCATTATTAGTATTTTCTTCATCATGTGTATAATAAGAATGAGAGCAAAAATACTGTATTTGGAAGAAAACTTCTTTTTTCTTGATTTTTCAACATGAAGGAATAATAAATTAAAACATTATCCATATTTATACAAAAAGTTTCATATAACAAAGTAAATCAGCATTTTGATTTAAGGACATTATGAACCAAATATTTTTTTTTAAAGAAATCAAATCAGCACCTGAGGCATCACTTATTATCATTTTTAAAGGAAGCATGAGTATTTTCAAAAGCTTATTTTTTAAGAGAATAATTTGTAAGAGAAAACTATGTTGATATTCATAGCTCCACATTATTTTTAAGGAGTTAATTTGTGTTCGTTTAAATTTGTTATGTTTGGAATTAAATTATAAGTTATGAGTATGTCAATGATCAGTTACTATATCCTCCATTTTTAGCATAAAACTGAAGTATATGATATGAATTAAAAATGTTCCTTTTTAGTTTATGAAACTCCCAGGAGAGTTAGTTCATGAAGCTTATTAGTATTAGTTACAGAACAATATTGTCTTCCTAATGTTTTCAAATGACATTTAGATAATGACTTGTGACTTAGTTATTGTTACTCTAGATACTACCTTGTTAGCATCTCCTGCAGTAATGGAAACTCTGGTTTCATTGAGTACTTTCAGATCTTGAATGTGACATCAGTTGCAGACCTGTTAGTAAGAGATGACACTGGTGATTCGCTTTTATCTTAAATGTTTGTGAAATGAGATAAGCAAACAAAGAAAGAGGGGAAATGCTAGCTCTTATCCCCTCCTTTATTAAACAAGTGAGCACAGTTTGAATTCTTAAGAAAAGAGTCATTTTCAGATCTGTGATGAGACACTTGGTGTCTCACTTTCTACCTTTCTACCTTTCAAGTGAGAGCATGTTCTCAAATCTCATTCACTGCAGTGGAATTTTAAAATACACAAGAATGTACTGAATTTTCCTTCTTAGACAGCAGTGTTTTATTTTATCAAGGCCATTATTCGTACTAGGCAAGGAGACAGTCTTGCTTATTGCTCCGGTTACCTTGACATTTTTGCTACAACACAGCTTAGGTGGAATTACATCTAAAACAAAAAGATTTCAACTAATACAGAGTGTAGCACGTACCCACTGGTGAAAAATAAAACCCTGGCTGTGTTTATTGGCTACACCTACAAAGTTCTGCATATAGGCTCTAGGTAAGCCCCTGTTTGGGATGCAGGTAAAATGGACTGATTGTGAAGACCCAATCTGCATGGGTGATCTAATTCAAAAGCTGATTTCCACCTACTCCACCTTCACTTTTATTTTAGTCAAGTATACTGCTGGCAGTAATCAGGCAGTTCACTGATCTGCAGCCCTTGACTTTCTTAGAGTGGATCAGGCCTCCCTGTTAAAAAAATAAAAAAATAAAAAATTCTAGTTTATGCTAGGCATGTTAATGTCCTGTAGCATTTCAGATTTCTTGGGAAAATTTGCACAGTACCACAACCAATAGCAATATATAATTTTTAGAAGACAATCCATGAGCAAGTTCTTAGCGGACATCATTTTAAAATTCTCAGTAAATCCGCAGGTTAATTGCAGAAACTTGGCGCTACATGCTCAGCATATGAATAGTGTGGCTTTCTGTTTGTTGTCTGTGAAGGTCTGAATGTCAATTTGGTGCTGTCCGTGAACAAACTCAAGATCCACTAAAGCGTTTTCGCAGACCATAAATACTGTATTTTGTTTCTTTTGACAGGATAATTGAAGCTATCTGCATAGGCTGGTTCACGGCAGAGTGCATTGTGAGGTTCATCGTCTCCAAAAACAAGTGTGAGTTTGTCAGAAGACCTCTCAACATCATTGATTTACTGGCAATTACTCCCTACTACATCTCTGTTCTAATGACAGTTTTTACTGGGGAAAATTCGCAGCTTCAGAGGGCTGGAGTCACCTTGAGGGTCCTAAGAATGATGAGGATTTTCTGGGTGATTAAACTTGCTCGACATTTCATTGGCCTTCAAACACTTGGTCTGACTCTGAAGCGCTGTTACAGAGAGATGGTGATGCTGCTTGTCTTTATCTGTGTTGCTATGGCAATTTTCAGTGCACTTTCCCAGCTTCTTGAAAATGGGCTGGACTTGGGAACAAAGAATAAGGATTATGCCAGCATCCCTGCTGCTTGCTGGTGGGTGATCATCTCTATGACCACAGTTGGTTATGGTGACATGTGTCCCATCACTGTACCTGGAAGGATTCTTGGAGGAATTTGTGTGGTTAGTGGCATTGTTTTATTAGCCTTGCCAATTACTTTCATTTATCATAGCTTTGTGCAATGTTACCATGAGCTCAAATTCCGATCTGCTAGGTACAGTAGAAGCCTCTCTGCTGAGTTCCTAAATTGACCAGATTTGTTACTTGCTAAGCTTTGTTTTAGAAGAGAACAGTGGAAAGTCCCCTCACGTGACCTTGACTGGACAGTCCTATGGAACATTCTCACCAGCCTGGAGAAAGCTCGGCACTATTCAGACAGGAAGGATGCCCATCTGGCTAGGGAGCGGAAGGGATGTCTGACACCTGAGAGAATGACATAATAAAAGGGGACTCAAGTCCTCAGCTAGGCCCGTGTGGTCTTCAGTTTGCCTTTACACACAAAAACAGGCTTAATACTGAGGTTCATCATTCCCATAAAAATATCACATGCCATGCTAAGCAATGTGTAGCAGAAATTTACAATCCAAGTGCCCCTTGAAGGTATTTAAGGCCTACTTGACTGAAATATCTCCATTTTTCACAGATATAAGCAAATCAGGTATCAAAGAAGAGTTGCTACTGCTTTTGAGCCTCACAACAGAATAGTTCAGCTTCTGCCTCTTAAAGATGAAGAATACAAGTCTGTAGGGGAGAAAAAAAAAATCCAAGGGCCTGATTCTGATCTTTGATGAAGTACACAAACCTTCAGTGACAGTGGAATAACCTAGATGAGTATGTGCATCTCTGAATGCTGTAGCATGAACTATATTGGTCACAAGCTCTAGAACAACCTCTTTATCAGAAGCAAGCACTGTACTTTACAAAGATCAGCATAAAAAATCAGGCATTGATAAATATATTTTTGGTAGCTTATTGGAGCAGCTATCCAAATTACTTACATTTTCAGTTGAATGCCATCCACCTGAAGATATTTATCAATAAGCTCAATAAGCATAGATTTTTTTCCATTTAATTAACTACACATATTATAGCATAGTGAATTTTCTCAAAGAGAAGTTTTACAATTCCATTACTTGAAACAGTCTGGAGAAAGCACTAGAAAACAAGAACAGCTGCTCCTTGTCAGAAGATACTCTTCATCATCATCAACTTCTGTGATTCTTATTCAATATACACTAAGTTAAATGAAGTTTTAAAAACAACTGTAAAAAGCCCAAAGAATATTGAGGAAAGCAAAATATAAAGTGGGAGTTGCACTTGGTAAAACAGTACATTCTCCAATGTAACTACAAAATTAAAATGAAGCAAGTTAGGTTCCGCAATACTGTACACTACATTTCTTGTGTAGTACTGCTTTAGTAGCATTGTTCAATATAATTCTGAAAGGCTGTCATGTAGAACTGTGCAGTTAAACATTAAAACACATTTAGGTACAGCTTTACAAATTTAGGTACCAATAAACATCAGCAAGGAGTTTTCCTATTAATTCGGAAGCTCACAGTCATCAGCATAGCTGAATTTGGTGTGCTTGCCTGAAAATAGTGCAAAGTATTTACTATTACTGTACTGCAGAAGTATCTTTTATATACATATTTGTTAACAGCTTTAGAACTAAAATGACTACGACCTAGAGAACACATCTCAAATTGCTCACTGGGATTAAAGTACCAGACAGGTGAGTAACCAGGACATTGAAGGCTCTATCATGAAAAAAGCACTCAAGACATGAAAAATTCATTAGCATTTTAAGTAGTCTTAGTCTTAAGCAGTCTTAAAGAAAAATAATTATATTGCAAATGGCTTCTGAAGACCTGGAAATTATTTCAGTGGCCTCCCTACTGGCAAGCCTTTTTAAAGAACACAGTTTTAAGTAATGTTACAGACATACCTCTGTTTCTTGTCACTGACATGTACTGATGTGCAGAAGGTCAGTTCTGTACTACCCTAGATTGCTACAGGCATTCCTTTTATTTCAGAATTATATAGTTGAGGAACCTGCTCTTGCATTTCACAGAGTGGGGAATATCCGTTAAGCAAAAATTTCTCGGGTCAGAGTCACAGCTGATGTTAGTTAGACAAGTATTGACTTGAGAGACACTTAGATCTGAGTTCTGCCAGCTGAGATGCTGGCTCTGTATTCCTGCATGTGTAGCTAAATATATATATCCTTCTTATATATTACAGTCACTTGAAATGTTTCTTCCTCTTCAAAAAAAAATTCCTCCTTGACAAAATTGAAATTTCAGACTTTAATCCAGGAACAGTTGTTGAAGAAAATAACATTTTCATCTTCTGATGAAAAGTTCATTTTGACAGTATCAAAAAATACCCAGTTTTCAAGAAGGAAATGCCTACCTTGTGTATCCATTCCCCATTTTTTTGCCATTAAAAAAAAACACCCAGATGTAAGAACTTAGCCTGCCAAATTTTCATATGCTGTTTTTCAGGTATTAGATACATTAGACATATGTGCTTTCAGGTATTAGAAAAATATTGGTTTCCATATAACCCTGAAAACTTACTTTGTCTTTTGTCCATGTGTTGTATTTAACCAAACCAATACTCTGCGTTGCAACTGTGCCCCTTCCTCCCCACCAAAAAACCCACTCCTGAACTATCATCATGGCTGTAGTTTGAAATGCATAAGGAATGTGTATATACTTTAAAGTATGCTGCTATCTTGATTTCAAGACGAAGTAATATTCACTTCAGCACTAATTATAAAGCTAACTTTTAGCTATCAGTACAAAAGGAAAAATACAAATGAATGCACATAACTTGTGAATACCAATTTACATCATGAATCATTTTGTATAAGCAATTAAGGACAGGAAGTTTTCAAAGATGAAAAGATCCAGATTATATCTGGTATAAGAACAAAATGTTTGATGCTTTATAAAGTGTTTGCCAGCTACAGAATCCCATACCCAGTATAAAAAGGTTACCTACTGAAAATAATTATGTAAAGGTCTGTGGAGTTTTAAGTCATTTTAAATAACTAATGTTCAATTTTTGTATGGTAGACCGTAGGCAGAATGACCTTATGTATTTTAAATTTGAGGTGTAATAAAATATTATTTTGAAACTTGCTCTCTATAAGCCTGCTATGGAGAGATACTAACTTTTAAATTTTTTTTTTTTTCCAATTTGTGTAGGATGGCTATCAGTGTGTTGACTTTGGGTTGCCTTAGAAACCAAGTTGAAGAAGCCTGATCTCAAAGGTAGCCTTAAAACAGAAAGCTCCATAGTAAATAAATGGGCTTCCTGACTCGTACTAATATTTGTCATCTTATTTTCAATGGATCAGTGACTTTCTGATGAAACCTAAAAAAATACTGAATTTACTGAATTATATAGGAGGACAAAAATAAGCATATCTTTAAATGGATGAAACTGTTTTAATAAAGTGTACTAGAGACTTATGCACTTTTTTTTTTTTTAATGAAGACATGGGGTACAGCATGCTCTGTGGTTGAATACAGCATTTTAAAAGCCAAAGCAAGACAAGCTGGCTCATTTATAGTAACTGCCAATTTGAACCCTATACCGTATTTTTTTTTCATGGAAAATACCTCTTTCAATATATGAAGTATCTGCAGTTGGAGTAGATGGAATATAACAAAACTGGGGATGTGTGAAGACAGTGTAGGTAATTGTGAGCCCGCTCTTCTCTTCATCTAAAATGAAACCAATTTTAATGAGTTTTGAACTGCAATTACACTTGTTAATGATAACAAAGATTAATCATATATTGTATCCTAAGGTCAACCCTTAGGACTGACCTGTTGTATATTACATTACATAACTGTATCTTGGCTGCAGTCCTTTAAGGTACCGATTGCCACTTGGAAACATTTGATCTTCACCCAAATCATTGGAATTGAGAGGTATCTGCAATACATTTTCCTTCTCAGTTCTCCATGAAGCTAGCAGATGCATCAAAAATAAAAATTACAAAGTATGGAAGGTTGTAATCTTTTGATACAAGGCTATAATAGCTGCAATAAAAGGAAGACTGTCATCTTTATGAACACCTCCAAAAAAAAGGGAAAAAAAGAATAATTTGGTCAACTGGTGATTTTAAATAGTTTTATCAACATGAAAGCCAGCCATTTAACATGGGATATTAACTCCTGCTGTACGATGGCTGATCCATGTGTACATAGCAGCAAGTCTAATAGGACAAAAATTCCTGTCATGTGAGATTCATACCTTGATACCCATGTATTTAAGGGAAAAGGTCTGCATTTTCATCTTTTGTAAGAAATTAGTGCCTATAAGTGGGTCAGTCTTCAGCTTTTGTAGCATCTAACTCTCACATTTCCAAAATACGACTGAAGTCCTACAGATGGAAAATACTCGTCTGTTCCCTTCTGAGTAAAAACCACAAAAATCTTTTGATACTCAAGTGTCAGCCTGGAAGTGATCATATGTGCACGCTGGCCAACTAAAATTCATTAGTCATAGCAGTGAGTTTATTATGAATGGGTCACCAACAAAATGAACATGGTGTGCTAGATTCAGAATTTTGTCCCATAGAAAAAGAAATCTTGGTCATTTGAAGTACCTTGAAAATTTTAGCGTTATCCCTTCACATGCACTTTTGAGGAGAAATTTGCAAGAAAATTACCTAAAGTGTACACAGCAAAATTGATTATGTTGCTTTGACTTTTTTTATGTTGATTTTACAAAAGAAAGTTGATTCATATTTTCTTCTGTTTATTTGTTTCTAAAAGTGAACACACATGTCAGTATATATATTACTTCTTGCTCCATAAAAAAGATCCTTGGTAATATGAAGAAGCATAGTAAGATAGACAAGTGTTTTAACAGGACCTTTACCAGTTTAGATGAGCAGAAGATCTGCCCAACACATACAGAACAACAAAATGCTTGTTTTATAGTTAAAAACTAATATACTCTATGCCTGAGAAATGCAACACAAGGTAGGGAATATCTTTTGCAGATGACACAATAAGTTAAGCATCATGAAGACTGTGCAATGAGCAACCAACTGACAATCTGTTTTGACAAGAAATTTTAATAATAATAATGGTATAAATCTTTGGTCAGATTAATAAAGTGTGAATGTTTGCAACTACAGCTTTTTAGACTCCTTTGTTCCTTATAAACTCAAAGGTTTATAATTTTATAGAATGTTAATTTTATATATTGTTTGCATATCTGTAGAGAATGTGTATAATATAATTTGGAAAAGTAATAAATATATTGATGTGAATACAGTGCTAGATATATAAAATCATAAAATAAAATTTCCTGGCCTTCTTGATATACTTCACAGGGTGGGGATCAAAACAAAGATTCCAGTGGTATCAAAGGCATTCCTTTTTTAACAAAGGGATTCAGGGGCTCTTTATAGTGGTCTTGTATCTTGGCAGGTAGTAGAATAATAACAGAAGTAGAAGAATAACATTTGCATGCGTCTTAAGTTTTAATGCTGCTGTTATACTCCAGATACTCGCAGCACTATTCTCACTTCAGTAACAACTCTGGATACATAGAATACCCAAAATGCAAAGATTCTTGATATTCCATAGAGCATTTTAAAACTAAAATAGTAAATAGATTCATTAAATTTTAAAAATCATAAAGTTAAAAATCAGAATTATTTTCCTTGTATCCCAGGAATCTCTGATTCCAGTTTTTATTTCTAAATTTCTTTTCATTGCTATTTTACCAATATTGAAGTAGGAACTGGGAATTAAAATGGAAGCCTCTTGTTATATTCTGTCTCTACAGCCATGGATCAAAATGACTATACTACTCGAAAACCCAGACAGCTAAGCCTGAAGCACAAATCAAAAGACTTATACAGCCAAAAAGGAGAACGGATAAAAAAAAAAAAAAGAACACACGCAAGGAAATACATGGCATTTTCTGTAGCATGAATGCAACTAATTTGTTGAGTCCGAGAGGAGTTCTTAAAGACCTAAGCATTTAAATACAAGCTGTGTCTGCTTTACTTTTATTTATTTTAGAGCTGCTCGCACAGAATGCGGTATTTAGATGATAACCCCTTCTACATTGCTAGAGGCCTTGTAGGGACCAAGACAACAGAGGTTCTAGGCATGACTTTTGTTCTTATGGTTTAATTAGTATGTAAAGCTGAAGTCAGCTGATGGGAAGCAATATGAAGTTGAGGCATATGTTAGAATACCATCTTTAAGAATACCTTGGTCACAGATCCACACTAGATGCTATGTAAATGTAAAAGAAAAAAACATTCTCAAAGTTTATTCCCTAAACACAGCCATGCAGAGGCCCACTCAAAAGGGAAGCACGAGTAATCTAAAAAAAAACCTTCAATACAAAAATCAGAAGTGCTTTGGTAGTATGAATTTGCCCACTGCTACTTTCCTGAAAGCATATTTTGTTTCTCAGCAGTCAAAAGCAGAATGAAGTTATCCATTAACCTTCAAAAAAGCATTAGTTAAATAGAAAACAAGGACAAATTCTGCATAAAACTCTCAGAAAAAGAGATAGTTACACTGAAAACAAACTTACTTATATATATATACTAAAAATATAGTGCAATGCACAGTTAAGAATGAATCACAAAGCTTGCCTCCTTACTTGATGCCAAGATTTTGTTGTATCCTTGGAAATTGGAGATTATTTCTCACTGGAATATATGAACAGAATCAGAAACCCTTCACCCATAGCTTTATCCTTTGTTCTTTCAGTTGCACAGGTCCTCTCCTCAAATATGCTTGTACAACCCTCACCTAACAGCTGTGCTCTTTATGCTTCACATTCATTTACAGTCCTAGTTTTCTGAGATACTTGAATGGCTGGTTTATCCTCCTTCTCCTCTCATTCTGTCAAGTAAGGAACACCAGTTGATCTGCTGTCCAGTTTTTAAGGGGCTTACTACGGAATTCAGTTCTCAGGTCCTATTGTATTGTATTTATGTACCTAACATAACACGTTTGACAGAGCCTTTCCAGTTATCTTGGATTCCTGCCAAAGATTCTGGGTTATAACCCTCAAATCTATACTGACTCCTTGAGCATTCCTGCCTTTGGTGCAGCCTATTTGGGATGTGTCAGGCTCGTTGATTCAAACTGAGCTGTTGGTCACAACAACTTTTTGTTCTTCATAGCCTCAAGAAGCTTAAAAATCAGTTATGTTTTAACAAAATCTTCTGAAATGGAGTCAGGCAACGAGTGGTGAATAAAATCCAGCTTTGATAGGTTGCTTTGTTTTGGAAAATCTATTTGTCATCAGGGTTACGGAAGACAGAGACTGGGAGGGAGATCCCAGGTTACCCTCAACAAGTCCACTGACCATGAAGCTCATCTGCTTTGCTCTAGCATCTCTATCCTGTTAGTTTTCTTATGTCCACTCCTCACCCAAGGAGCCTTAGGGTTAAACATTAAAATGCAGTGTCTGAGGCTGCCATTACCTTTGCTTTCTCCTCATATAGACTGTGCCATGCACATGTGAAAGGCAGTTCAACTCCAGATTTTTTTTTCACTGTAGGATAAGAACTTTTTCCTTCCTACAACAAATGCCATATAAAACAAGAAGAAACAGTCAAGCAAAGCAAACTTTTTTTTTTTTTTTACACAAAACATCACAAAATAGCCTAAACCATCCACATCTGCCTCTATTTACAATCTTTACAATCTGTAGCTCCCCACATCCTACAGCTCATTCAAATTCACTCACAACGGCAGTAGATGCATCTGCCTGCGTTCAGCCACCTACTTGTATGCCAGCATTAGTGGTCATTGCGCACATAGTCATGACAGATGAACAGGTATTGCCAAAGCGATGCTGGAGTTACAGATTTGTAGTACCCCTTTGCATCCTGATGAATTACCAAAATGAAATCATTACTTCTACGCAGCATCTGGAGAGCAAACTGGCCAAGCTGGGACTTGCACTCACATTGGATGGTTCATTTCCAACAGTGTATAGCAGAGTAAGGCTACCAGCAGCTCTATAGCTTCAGAAACAGCCTTTCCCTCTAGCATTAAAGATTCCAGGTTAAGACCCACAGGAAGAATCATAGGAAGACCTCAGTCACTACCCCTTCCCAGCCACCCCATATCCTTTTTGTCACCAAACACACTAGCAAGCTCCTGTGCCTCAGAGAATACCTCCAGAACAGCAGTGCCACCCCCTGCAGTGACCTTCCCTTGGCCTTCCCACCCTGCCAATTGCGCTCTGTCTCACTGGCACCTCTCTATGGAAACACATAAAAAAATTCCGTCCTGTCTCTCAAGGCAACATGCCAAAAAGCACTTCCCCCATCCACTTATCACTAATAAATATGACCCAACTGGTATTTTGCTAAATATAAACACTTTCACCAATTTCTTGGGGTTATACACTTTGACAGCAGCTTATTTTGCAAACATCTGTGATTTACTATTTCCTTCTAAATGCCTTCTGAACACGTTACTGGCAGAAGCAGCCTTTCAGATCAGGAGAACAGAAGAGAATCTTGCACCATGTTATCCCACTCAGCAGTTGCTGTCCTTTTCATTTAGCACTCAACACTACCAAAAAGCATAATAAGGAGATCCAGGGATCCTACAGGCTGCAACTCAGCAAAATGCACATGCAAGCAAAAAGCGACTTTTGATTTAAGAACAAAAAGGTCAGACGATTTCCTCTCTGAGATGAGCACCGGAAAATTCTCCTGAAATGTGCCTTCTCAGCATGGGGAGTCCCTACCTGACCTTCGCTCCCAAGAGCTGATACGCTAAACCCAGCTTCTGCTGCTCACGCAGCTCACGCTTGTGGTCAGCACCATGACAGCCAACACATACGTGAGGCTAGTGACAACATCTGCAGCAAATGCTGCTGCATTTAGCTTTACTCTCATATGGGCTCCCAGGCAACATCTTTATCCCACTAGCTTTCTCCTACTGTATTAAAGCAAAGTATACTCACATAACCATAGCTCATGAATTACTTTTTTCTGCAATCAACTTCAAGAAAGTTATTAAGATTTAAGGCTGTAATCACCCAAAATAGAGCACAACTGGCACATACATAGATATTGTTCCAAAGTTATACATGCGTGTGTGAATCAAAGTTAGCTCTTAGATTGCACTGAAGAAATATAGGATCTTAAACAAATTTTTTTCATAGCATTAGGAAAATGCTTGTCTCTGACAATAAAACCTTTCTGTAAGGGAGGCATGCAGATCTCAATCCTAATTCATTTCGGCCTGAAGCACTACAAACATGATGCTATAATTTAATAATCAAGCGAAAGCAAAGAAAGAAAGAAATTAGAATAATTTGGTTCCCATCATTTTAGTGTAATCTCCATATTATAAGGCAAGTGTCTAGCCAGTGTATATAAAAAGCTTGAGGTTCAAATGATAGTAATCTGATACTGTCTGTTTGGTGGCAACTAGATCTAGAACAAGCAATTTAATGGGGTCAAAGTGATGCCTCCAGCAACTGTGAGGATCCATAGGAGAAAGTTTCCATTCTGCCTTTGAATCGTGAATAACATATACTGTTTCCTAAAAGAGACTGAGAATCCCACAGGAAGCCATATCACCTCCTAATGGCAAAATCGAAAAACAGAACTATAATGGAGAAAGCGGGGAGAGGGAGAGAACAAACACAAACAAAAACCTAACTCAATTATATACAAAAAAAACCTTGTAAAATCATGGTGCCAAATTTGTTTCCATTCCTCCTCACCAGCACTTCTCAGGCTCCTGAAGCTGCAGAACATGACATAGCACTCTTGTATAAAACACACCTATGCTACCAATGGTCCTGCAAGCCCCAATATTCTCTGGGAAACAGAACTTGTATTTTCCAATTACAAAAGCTCAGCCTCCTGTATACTGAGCCAAATGAAACTCTCCATTAGCAACTGGCATCACACAAGACACTGCAGCTGGAGATGGTTCAGCAATATTTACTGGAGAGAGGAGAAAAAAAAAAAAAAAAAAGAAAAAAAAAAAAGAAAAAAAATCTTAGAAGGGAGAATACTCTCAAAAGAGAAAATTTCAGAAAAATTTTTTAGTGGGATGTTAAGTGTGGTCAGTACATTGCTTCCATTCATATCCATACACCTGCACATGGGTGTCTTGCCTGGGAAAAAACAAAGATGAGAAGAGCATTTCTATGAAGCTTAAACCTCACCATGGCTCCTTAGGGCTGTGCACACGCAGCTGAGGATCAGTTCCTGCACAAATCGAGAGGCAGATGCTGCAGGCAGCTTGGACTTGGTGGCCTCCTGGATTCCGCAGCTATCCAGCTCTTTCACATGTGCAGGGACTTGGCTCAGGAACATATCCTTTCTGCTTTCCTTGCTTTTACTATAATCATTCCAACAGTCTCTCTCTCTCTCTTTTTTTGTTTTTTTTTTGTTTTTTGTTTGGTTTTTTTTTGTTTGTTTTGTTTTTGGTGTGTGGAAAGCATCAACTGAGCTTCTTTTTCCACCCTCACTTTGGGCATTCTCTATATTCTCCTCAAGTCTTTCTCTCCCACACTGCCACCTTATCTTCTAAACTTGCAGGGAACTTTTATGAGAGGGATCTGCTTGATCTAGGTTCCCAACACTACAATGCCCCTTTTCTGGTGACAGTAAGAAAGCACAGACAGGTACGAAAAGTGAGACAGTGAGAGCATTTAAACTAGAAAAAAACGTCCTTTATGATACAGCAAGACGAAGGGGAAAAACCTGCAAAGGTTGCAAGACCTCCTGGAATAGATCTGAGTTATACTGTGCTATGAGGAGACCAAACAAGAATAATTACATGCTTACAGAATACCAGTGAGGCTATACATACTGCACAGAAGATAATTAGAAGAGAATGTCAGTAGTAAAGTGCTTTATCACAGGGTAATGGTTCCTGCTGCTACAAGATTATAATCTTCCAAAATAAATGTAGTCAAAACTGTGCATTTATTTTCAGTGCAGGAGACATTGATCTCATGGCAGCAATCAATTTTTATGATGTTACCTCTGATATACTAAATGATTCATTAAACAAGAATATTTTCTATGAGAAAGATTTATCTGGTAATCAGACATTTGACACAAGTACTACTAAATTTAAAAATCAGCCAAATAGAAAACCCTTCAAGTACTGCCTTCTTGACAAGTAACTGGGGCAAAGCTGGGTTTTCGAGTGAGCAGAGGGCGAGTTCAGCCAGCTCTGTCTTGACACAAGTTCTTGGATATTCAGATCAGAAAAGTAGAGCATTACTACTTGATAACACATTCTTAAGAATTATTAGCCATGTTCCTCTGTATGGAATAATCATTGTTATTCATGTTTCTTTGTTCCCTGAACAGCTCTGGCTCAATGCATTCTGTTAAATAGACCTGTCTCAGCACATACCTGTAAGTTAGCTTCCATTTTGTTGAGGGTGCAGCTGTAACAGCTTATACCTTCATTAGGAAGTAACAACCCAGAATGAGTGAGCTTTTGAAATATTATTCGTTATGCAAGCAGCTACAAGAACTCAAAGGATCATGTGAAACTCCACTCTCATCTATTCATGTTCCTTACATCTTGCAGCTTGAGGGAGAAGTAGGAAAATCTGATCATATACGCCAAGTAGTGAAGACACTGGCAAGTTTTTAAACCCAAGCTCATGATTTTTTGAGTAGTTGGCTTTGCAATGCTACATCCTCAGGATTATCATCTTCTCCAGTGAACTATTAGAGATGACAGTGTCACTGACAGAGCAGTGTCACTGGTGGATTGGGGTGAATTAAACCCTAGTATAGCTGTATGATCTAAATACTAAAACTAAGATCACAAATATAATTCACTCATGAGTGGCACTAAGCCAAGCAAGCAAAAGACACTGATACTCAAGCAACGTAGTATAAATTTCCCTGTATGCTTGCAAAGCAATTATATTTTCGTTGTTAATATTGTGCCTTGAAACAGGTTTTTCCTCAGTCTGACTCTACACTACCATCTATCACACCATGAAAGCATTTGAAGAAGGGATTTTTTTTTTTTTTTGGTCTACAGAACTTTTTTTATTCGGGGAAGTTTGTTAAGTATTAAGGATGTGGTTGTCTCTCAATGTAATCTGTGGATTTACATGCAAGAAGGTTGTCAAGAAGAAATGAAATATGAGGACAGTGCATCATTGACCAGTATCTACAACAAATCTGAGAAAAATAAACTTTTGCTGGGGACCGTTGAATGTTGGGAAGGTAAACACACCCTAGGGAGGCAGATGGAAGAGATGAAGGAAAGCTTTGGCAGCAGTGTGAAAACACAAAACCTAGCAGATATATTTTACCTTTGGCTGTCCAAAGATACTGCTCACTCCATTTGGGAACCTATTCCACTACATGCAGGATGTTTAAAGGAAAACTTCTGGAAGAGTAAGGTACGGTCATGTCACAGTTTCCCTTTCGTTGTAGAGGACAAAGGATGTTATGGCACAAACTTCAACATATAGTCATCCTTATCAAAGTCAAGGGGCAAAGAATCTAACCTTCTACTACAACTTTTCAAAAGTGATAATGATCATAAGCCATAAAATTCAGGTGTGGGAATTTCAATTATTTTCTTAAAAGTAGAACACAGAAAGCTTCTAGGTAATTCTTAAATAAATAATTTCAGTATCTCTAAGTCTGTTGAAGAGAAATCTTCATTGGTAGTAGCAGTCTAATTCTTTATTTCAAAGTGTCATCCATACTATACTCAGTACACAAGGACAATAAAGCAGCAAGAAAATCAGGTACACATTTTAGAAGCAACCACTGCCTTGGATGATTATTCTGTACACAGACTTAGTTTATTTCTTCCACTTGTGAAAATGTTTCAAATGAAACATGTTTGCAATGTCAGTCTTATACATTAATAGAGCTTGTGTTTGGTGATCATCTAGTTTGGGGTTTTGTATATATTATATATGTATATATTTATATGCAGACACATGCAACAAACATTAAGCAAATCCAATCTATCCCTATTAAAAATGAGTTCTGAATAAACAAACATGAGTGCATACAGCAATTTCATGTTCTAAATCCACCCACACAGTTGTTCTCAGCAATTCACGAACAGAGCTGCATGGGCAGATTCTCAGAGTTTGAGTTACAGACATCTGTGCTGAAATAATGATCAACATATGAAGGTTTCATTCATTAAGCAATGGAATAAGCTCTTGCTGCTTTGTTTTATCCTCAGAAAGAAAATAAATACACAAAAACTGAAGGAAATAAAACCCACAGAATAACCTCAAGGTACTTTGCCTCTTTCATTCAGTCCCATAAATCTACTTATCTTGAAGCATAATCTTAATGCTATTTTAAAAGTAAGCCATGATCAACACAAACATTGTGTACTAAATCAGTCGCCTTTAAAATACAGGAGAAAAAAAAAAAAAAAAAAACAGTAGCCTACAGTATGCATCTTAGGGCAGTACTGTCTCTAGCTGCTGCCAATACCATTCTGCAGATGAATGTATAAAAGGCCTGTTGGACAGGCAGGATAGGGGTAGAATACTCTATCCTCATGATAATTGCCCCCAATTTGACCTACTGTCTGGAAAGTCAGAGCTCAGCTTAAAGTCTTTTCCTTGCAGGAGATTTTGTCTACGTTAACTGCACACAGTTTTATGGCCCACAAAGATGCCCAATCCTTCTTTGAAGCTTGCCAGAATGATTGCCCTCATTTCGCCCCAGTGACTTCCTATGTAAGTTTTACAGCCTAATTACCCAATATATCAGAAAGTCTGATAAGCAAAGTAGTCTTTGGCAAAAGTCTAGAGCTTAAAGCAAAAGACAGTACAAGAATATAAAGCAAAAGAAAGTTTCTTCCTTTAAAGGAAAGGCTTTATCAAATTCTGATTTTTTTTTTTAACTTTCCTTTTCATAACTGTCCCCATGCTCTTGTGTTATGAGAACAAGAGCATTCATTACCCCTTTTTAATTGCGTCATTTTCTTACGCACCTCTTTTGCAAATTAAATAAGAACTAAAAGATTTCCCAATCTTTTAATTTTCTGAGCTAAAAGAGCAGAGAGACAGGAGATCAGATTTCATTTCAACAGCTTAGAGCAAAGCATCCCAGTTT
>JAYECN010341401.1:0-23834 GCA_035222435.1 Microcambeva ribeirae | reverse complement strand
TCCCTGTGGTGGTTAATAGCATAAGGGATATTAAATGTCAATCCTGCTGTATCCCTTTGCAAGTTCCAGAAAGAGATGATTGAGTGGCTTATCCCTGCAATCACTGTAATCAGTAAGTAATGACTTAACATCCTGCTAGATAACACAAGGTGGAATCAAGAGAAAACATTGGTTAGCGTCAGTATCTTTCCACCAGAACAAGGTGGAGGTTAAATTTAATGAATTATATACCGGGAGTGCTTTTTTTCCCCCCTCTTAGAACAGCAACAAGAAAGCCCTCAAATTCCCCAGACAGTCCTATCACGATTGCACCTAGGTAGTGAAACAGAATAAAAACTAATAAAAAGGTTTAACGTGAGTGTCTGCATTATGGCAAATGGTACCATACTCTGTAGCCGGTACCTTGTAAGAGTCCAGTATCATAAATCAAAGTTCAAAAAATGGAGCCGTCGCAGCCTCCAGAACTGGGGGAGAGGCGAAACAACCACGAGGCCGGATTCCTAGCACAAAAAGGATGTTGGCCGCCAAAGCCCCAGAGATGTTGCCGCTCCAGCAAAGGGCTCGCTGCCCTTTGTTCAGTGCTGCTCCCTGGGGAAGAGATCCTACGGGAGAAGGGGCTTCCCGGTGTGCCGGCGCTGCGGCTCGTGCTCCGTGCAGCGGGGCAGGGCTCCGGCGCGGCGCTGCAGCCGGGCGCGGGGCTCCCGCCGCTGCGACCCGCGTCCACAGCCACGTGGCTGCCGCCCAGGGCTGGGAGGGCAGCCCCTGTTATTTTGCCTTCGGAGAGTTTTCCTCGGTTCTGAAGAGAGACCCCAGCTGGGCGTCTGCAAGTGAAGGAGCTACATGGAACAGATTGTTTTTATATATAAAGTAAATAAAGAGATTTTTAAAGTATGTCTTCTAATTGACTTAAACCCAGGCAACCCCTCTGGCAGGCACAGCATTTGGCTTTACAATTGGAAGCTGTGTAAATTAAGGCAGTTGAAGTAATTAAGTTACTTGACAGATTTTTTTTTAAGCAGCATTCATCTTTTCTCTTCTAGATGTTTTCTCTTTCTTATCTGTCTTCAGTTAAAAGGAAATAATGAAGCCTAGTGTTGGTTTTCAATATATTCCCGCTCTGTTTGTTTCTCTGTACTTTCTTTTAGTTTTTTTTAGGGGTAATACCTCAACCTCTGCTTACATAGGAATTGTTACTAAATATGTGTGCGTAGCATACATACGTGGGCTTGGGGATGCGACTGTGAGAAGAAGGTACCGTATTAAAGCTGCATTCCCTGTGTTCTTTCCAAGTCATTTCTCATTGTTTTGGGGGCGGGAGGGGAGGGAGGGAGACGCATTCTTTTGCCATCCCAGCTACGAGGGAATGAGATGGATTTTATTGCTTTGTTTTTATCTCCTTACCCATTAGAAGTCTTTACCTTTGATGTGTGCTGCAAGTGATCACAGTTTAATTTACAGATGCTGGTCCTTGTAAGCCTGGCCATTCGCAAAAATGTTGATTTACTGCTAAACTCTGTGTATGTAGCGTGAACCTACTGATGAGTGGAAAACTGCACGTTTCAGCGTGTGCAGAGGCACTTGGAGAAGGGAAGTACAGGGGCAGTGCTGCTTTTTGTTCGGCTGGTTTTATGATTTGGCTTGTAAGGGACAGGTTTGACTTTATGAACTACTTTTCGAAAATCTGCCCGTAATCTTATGCCTGCAGTCAGCTGGAGTCTTGCTATAAGAAACTGTGGATGCACATTCTTTGCACATGCCAGCTACTTAAAATACGCTGTTTTCCATTCATTTACTGTGACTTTTTGTGTATGCAGAAGATGTCGCACTTTCAGCCCTGAGTACGTGCAAAAAGCAGAGTCCCACACAACCTTGAAAATAGTTTTAGATGCACCTAAATAAATGTATCTTTTAAAATTTTATTTAATAGAACCGATTTGTGTTCACGGAGTTTTGTATAAGATGATGAATTGCTAGAACTTAGCTGGCGTTTTAAGCTGTGTGCTCGCTCGCTCTCTTTCTGTTGTCTGCCTGCTTTTCTCTTCTTTTCCTGCACAGGGGTTCATGCATAACAACAGAGGATTTTGTAGAAAAGTTCCTTCTGGGCCTGACTAGTAGTGTTTTCCCTCCTTTCGGGCTCGCTCTTTCTCTTTCCTTCTTTCTCTCCTTTCTCTTCCCGTTTCTTTTCTTTTTTTCTTTCCCTTTCTTCTTTTCCTTTTAGTTTTAGAAAGTTGAGTTCCATCCCAATTATTAAATCTTCGGAGACCATTCCCACATGGTTCTGTAAATGGTAGCTTCATCCTGAGTTCTTTCATCTCTTTTCCTGCTCTCCTGGCTTGACAGTTGAAAAGGTCTGACTGTGCCACACAATGGTTTGATTGGTTTCTCTAGGGGAGGCTTTACCCTGCCTCATCATTCGCCAGGCAGGTGGACCAGAAAGTCTCTTGATTCTTTTGTTGCCTCTCAAAGTCCGAGGTCTTTGACTGAATAAATCCTCCGTCATGGGATAATTTGCTAAAAGGAGACTGAAAGATGTGAGAGAAAAGCCTCACTACTTGGGTGCTGAATTAATGAAATAACTGGGCCTTAGAGTTTGCAATTGAAAAATCACCAGGAATGTAATGGGTGGAGACAGACTTCAGAATGCAAGTCTGTTACTTCCCCATAATAAACTATGAGAGCTTTAAATGATATTACTAAATAAGCTGGCTTGTCTGGCAGCCTCTGGTTATTTGCATTTGTAACCACGTTCTGCAGGGGAAGCCCGAGCAGAATAAAAGCCGTTTTGGTGCAGTATCTAGTTAGTCATTAGATTATTACGGGCGGATGGAAAGAATTCCATATGACAGAACTAGGGTTGAGTTAACACAGGACGAAAAGTAATTTACAGATAGGCTGTCCTCAGCCATCTTCGTAGACCCTGATAAGGTTTCATTTCAGAATGGATAGGCGACATTTCCACTTACGGGCCCATTCTGCGACACCTGTGATAACAGCTTCTGGATCCTAATTGAAATTGGTTTCAAAATGGATTTTCACTTTTCTCTGTCTGTGGAAAATATTGAATGGACTTAGAGCTGCCACAGAGAATCCCAGACCTTGGAAAATGGAGCAAGAAGCCAGGATCATCTTTCATAACTGTGTCGATGATATGACAGTTTTGTTATCTGTCTTATTAATGAAATCATTGATCACCTGATGAGGGAGATAATAAACTACATTTTGCTGCTGTTCAGGAAGCTCAATTAGATTCTTTAAAAATACAGAAGGGGGAAAACCAAGCCAGAGCAATGAAATGAAAATTTTAAGGTCTACTTGCAACTTTGTTTTTTGCTGAAGATTTTTAGACGTCTCTGAGACTGTGAAATAGTGAGTGCACCCTGACTTGATTCCAAGTAAGAAGGAGGAAACCAAGCCCAACACTATCGCAGTGCCTTAGCGATGGTCGGGTTCGTGTTTTGTTTCGGGTTTCATCTTTAGCAAACTGCGCTAAGTAAATAGCCCTGTGTCATAATCAATGCCTTGGAAACTCGGATGAACTCAGAAACAACGGAGCTCAGTTTTCGCTGAAGTGGGATTAGCGGCCCGGCTCTCTCCATACAAAGAGCGGCGCTCCGCGCGGCGAGCGCCGGCCGCCAGGCTGCTCCGGAGGAGGAGGAGGGTTTCTCCCTTCTCAAAGGCGAATGCCAGCGTTCAGTTGATAGAGCTGCTTGGGCGTTTGGAAAAAAAGAATATATATGTACCTTGCTTTTTTTCTTCTTCTTTTCTTTCTTGCGCTAGTAGAGTTTAAAAGATTTCGAAGCGCACGTGAAAGTGATAAATTGCATGCTTGGGATAAAGAAGGCTTGGAAAATAAAATCTGAAAGGATTTTGTGATGTGTTGCTTCCCCAGTTGTTTTCTAATTATTCAGGGAAGAGCTAAATCTGCTGTTTGTGCTTGGTTGCTCTGGAATGCGCGCTGTATTCCTTGAGGAAGGTGGGAAGGGATAGTTTTTCTGAAGAGGGAGGCCGGTCACTTCTCATATTTCACTCTGAATTGTATCCTAGGTGTTTCTTCAGTCTCTGCGCTAGTGCGGGTCAATCTGTCCCCCTTTTTAAGCTTGAAAGAGGAGCTCTGATCAAAGGCTTTAATGATGTCACTGATCTCTGGTGATTGATTAGGAACAGAAGTTCTGGAGCATTTTGCATGTCCGCCTTTTCCTTATCACTTCAAATCCATTAGTGCCTACCCATTAGGGTAGTGCTCAGTTAGGGGGGAAAAAAAAATTCTCTATATAATTATATATAGATATATAACTCCCTTTGATATATAGATATATAACCCCCTTTGCCTCCATATATGTGCATATATGGAGAAAAAGAACCCTACAGCTAATGCCATTCATGTTTCCTCTGAGTTGTAAATGGTTTTTATTTTATGTAAATGGAAGCAGATTTTATTGTTCTGATACAGGGGCTATTTTCTAATTGCTAAATTCTTGGGCCCAATTCTCCTTTGCACCTGCTCTCACAGATGTAAATCCCCCTAGGTCTGTGTCATCAGTGAGTTTTCAGCTGCTTTACCGTCTTCTTTTTTTTTTTTTTTTTTCATGTTTTACCCAGAGTTGAATCATGCCCCCACTTAATATTTCTCTGTTGTGTCTGCAGTGCACCTTAGGATCAACTGTGTGTGTCAATTGCTTAGAGATATTTTTTAAGTGGGGATTTAAAAATAAGTATTTTAAATGTGCTTCGCTTGTAAGTTCAGATTTAGACAGAATGCATGTTGAGCTGCTTGAAAGAAAAGCTCTTTCATTCATAAGGGAAGGTCAGTGCTCTGACTCTCAGCAGTGTGAGAGGTCAGGAAATGGGGTTTGCTCATGTAAGTAAGGGCTGTGCATGTGAGCAACTGATGCGGGGACTTGAATCTGACTTCAGTGTTGCTTAAGTAAGGACGAAGCATGGTGTAAAGCTGGACTCGCCCTAAAACTCCCACTTTCAACAGCATACTGTGATTTAAATCAAATCAAAAACTCTGCACAGTCTATAAAAAAAAAAGAGAGAGAGAGAGAAAAAAAACCCAAAGCACTTGAATTAATTATTTTGGTAAATTCAAGCTTTCTGTATGCAGGATAATTTAAAAATGTTAATGTTATTTTCATGTATCTCTTTTCCCCTTTCTTTTCAATAAGTTGGTTCATTTCTCTCTCTCTCTCTCTCTCTCTCTGTAAAATCTCCTTTGCTCTCTTTTCTACTGTTGTGCATTTCACACCAGGAGATGACAAGTCTTGTGATTGCAGCAGAAGCAATTGAAAGAAAATAAAAAGAGAGTTCTTTTTTTTCTGGTGCTGGCCCATGAACATACCGTAAAAATTGGATTAGACACACCTAGAGTTGGGATTGATTGCATCTTGAATAGGAAATTAGAACATCTGAAAAATTCCTTTTTGGATAGAACAGAAGCACAAGAAGGAAAAGTTGGATGGAAACCAGAGCAGAACTGTAAATCACTATTAAAGTTACTTCCTATGGTTTACCATTGGCTGTCAAAGAAAATTGCCTCGGGCTTGTTTATAGCTAATTCCCTCTATAGAAAACTTCAATTTGTGGACTGGCCTCTGAACGGGATTGATAACTCTGTTTATAGACCAGGATGGGTATCTAAAGATAACAGATAATGCAAATGAGCCTTTTTTTTTTTTTTTGATAAGCCAGTGAAGCAATTATGGATACAACTTGGTTGATGGATTTCAGAGAGCCTTTTCACAGATTATAGATTTTTTTTTGCATTATGGTTTTCTTAGCAGTGGTAGAAAAACAAAATCAAAGTCACTCGAATAGAACTAAAAAGATAGAGCGTCTGATATAACCAGCTTGCCTACCACTTGTAAACACAGTGAATCAGATTAAAAAAAATAAACAGGCAGTCCTCAGCCTTCCCTGGAAAATATATGATTTGATAAAATGTGGGTTTAATATTCAATTTAGAGTTTCATCCAAACTGGGTAAAACTAGATGTCCCAGAGGAGTTCAGAGCCCACTCTGAGGTTAATTCAAAAGAAATGCTCTTTGTAAACTGTCTTCCTGCTCATATTTTCAAATTTCTATGAAAACATCTCTCTGTTAGGGAAGCGGAGAGTTGAGGTGTGGGACTTGGAGTTGTCCTGAGTCTCCCAAGAGGTGCTCAGCACCTTTAAGGATCCTTGCTGCTCTTGTCCCGGTCAAGGAGAGGGAAGAGAGAGGCCACAAGTCTCTGCGTATCCCCTTTGGCTCCTCTCTTCCATCTTCCTCCATTCCCAGGAAGGAAATTATCAAGATTTTGAAGTTCATAATGCGCCATTGCTTCATTTGTGCATCACGGCAGAAAAGTGGGAGTGTGCTCCAAATAAGAAGACCTATTGGGAGGAAACAATTTCATGGATAGCTGGAAGACTGAGTACTCCGCTCAGTGTTCAAGGGAGAGCATCCGAAAGGAGACATTCTCTGGTAATCTGGGCTGCTGAAGTAAGAGAAGAGGCTTGTTTCTTAGTGGCTTTATCACCTTTTCCCACCCAAGCTGTTTTGTTCTGTTTTTCTGTCTTCTAGACTGATTTTATTTATTTATTTATTTGTGTTACTTATAATCTTTTTGCTCCAGGAGGGTGTGTTTACTCCTTTTGTATGGATTGAAAATATACAAGAATTTTGCCGTGCCTGTCTTTCTGGTCATCTTTGATGCATCTCTTTCATTCCCTGTGCTAGCCTCCTAGCCTTCTCTCTGTTCAATTGCTTTATTGCCTTTTTTATTATTTTTCTTTTTCTTCTTAAAGCTCTTTCAATAGAGGATTATTCTTATGGAAGGAAGCTGTAATTTGAAGCTAGCAGTGTAAATTCAGTAAGTTTTACTTTGCTGGGCTCTCTGGAGGCATGAAGCTGCAACATGTCCAAAACAATTTTTCTTACAGTTTGGCATTTGTGGGGCTGTCCTGAGGAGATAGTTTTTCCCACTCTTTGGAGATGAAGGGACAACCATTTTGAAGATATAATTCAAAACAGGGAACATGAATTGCATGAATTGCAGAATGATACAAGGATGAGAGAAAAGAATCCTGTAGTAGTCATGGTTGAGGAACTGTAACTAAACCAGAGCAGTCATAGTCATAATTTAATATCGTTTTTTAGTTTTAAGAGTAATTTTTTTTTTTTCATTTTAGGCCCCAGTCTTTCAGCAGGACTTTCAGCAGCTTTAACTGGCGTAGGATTCAAATTCTTAATCTTATTTGCAGCTTTCCAACTTCCTTACCCAAGCCATGGTCTTTTACACCGTTGCCTTCAGTTAGAGTTCCAGGATCCTGACAGCATTCATGATGGAATTACAGCTTTAATCTCTTATGTAGGACCCAAAGCTGCAAATACTATTTTTGTAGACCTCTAATTTGAAATCTGTGCTATAGCATGACTTTAAAAAAAAAAAAAAAAAAAAAGCTTTACCATGCAATTATAATACTGAAGAACAATTCATTGCTATCTGAACTACTTTAGATTTCTCCTTTCTGATGGTGAATGCTTTTCACTGGAAGGCAAAATGGAAAGGAGTTTCATTTTGCATTGCAAAATACCAAGATTTCTGAGCTACTACCTGACAATTGTTTTGATATTTATTTTTACTGAATGTACATACGCTGAATTACCTCTTGTTTTCAGAGACTTGTGGCTGAAGAGTTAGAATGAGTGAACAATGGTATCTTTCAAATACAATGAAAGGTAAAGGATCACAGTACCTCTGCCAAAGCAACGGCTCATCTGATTCTACTTATGGAACTGGAGTCCCTCAAAGGTTTTTTCCCGATCCCATTCCCAACATTCATGCAAATATGAGTCAGTGAGATGTTTTCTAAATATTGTTCTAAGAAAAATATTTTTATTGGTTTTATTTAATATTTTTATATTATATATTGGCTTTATTTAATATTTTTAATTCGATGTGGATCATCACTTCCTTAGAATATGTGTTCTAACACACAACTTTGTTAGAGGGCATGATGAAGTTTCATGTTCATATCCGGGTTCATATATAAGAATTGAAACAATTTTTTTGTTTTAGGAACAAGTTTTGTTCCTAATTTTGAACACTCTTTTGGATTTGATCAGGGGATAGGGTGAGGAAGGTTAATTTTGCTTTTTAAAATTTCAGAGGTCTTCTTCTCCAGCCATCTACCTTAAATCAAAACTAAAGCCATACCCAATTGTCTTTGCCACTGCAAAAACAATTCTTATTTTTGTCTGAGAAACAATGCCAGGGTGCAGGATACCAACACATCTCAGGTAATAAAAGTAAAGCACTTGTGGTTTGTTACTGTATTTATTTTCAAGGCTCAGAGCAGATGCTTAAATCAACCCTGCTTTATTTATTTATTTATTTTAGTAAATATGTATATATGTGTGAATGTGTGTGTGTGAATAAGACCTTCAAGCAAAGATATCACAAATTTTGCTGGGGAGATGTTTTCTGAGGAGAGAGAAAATCAGAAAGAAAAGGTAAAGAATAAAAGAAGAGCTCTTTGTCTCTCTATGGTCCTCTCATTTAAATAGATTCAAGGAAATGTCTTTGTTACTCTGGTTAGACTGAGAACCTTTTTAAAAAAAAATCAGTATTTCAGCACTGTTAGAGAGAAGTCCTTGTTGTTTGTGGGACTGATACTTTAATTACAGAGGTGTAAGAGCTTGTGTGTAGGCACTTACAAGTTATTGCAGGATAACTCATGTGAATTTCCCTAATACACTGAATCTCAGGAAACATTTGGATTTCAAACCTTTTAGGTACAGGGAAAAAAGCTACCTGGAACTTAGGTAACTGTAGTAATTTGTAAATGTAAATTTGTAAATGTTAGATATGGAGAGAGAGGACCATGCATCTCGCATTTGGCCAGGCATACCATGTTGCTTTTCCCTTGCTTATCTTTCAACTGTTCTACTTTATTTAGTTGGGCTTTTCTTTTGGCTTAGAAATATGGAGAAGAGTGAATTAGGTTTTCCTTGGTTTTGCTGGAGGAACTGTGGAAGTTAGCAGTGCAAAAACGTCAGGCAATCAAGCTCTAAGAGAAATGGAGAGCATGTAGAATTTAGCAACAGTTCGTTCTTCCTCAAATTAAGTTGTCCTTGAAGTTAGGTGGATGGTAGCTGAAGTAAACACAAGCCATAAAGAGGTATGAAAGGATCTCACTGAACAACTCTGTTGCCCGGCTCTTTTAGTTTAATCTTTTCCTTTCACTGGTTCTGGAGGTCAAACAGAGACAGTTTCCAGTGTGAAAAGGAAGCCCTAAAATTAAAATGTGTAGATGCTCCAGGCAACACGGTAATGTTGTTCCTTCTTATGTTACCTTTTCCTAGTAGCCCAAAGAGTCCAAATTTCCCTTAGAGAGGTGAGTGGAGAGTGAGAAATGGGCTCTTGTGGCAGAGAAACTCTGGCACATGGCAGAGTTTACGAGGCCTTCTTTAAACTGCTACCTCTTGCTTTTTCTCAGACGGTAGTAAGTACAACATTTTTGTTTTTTTAAAGGTATTCTCAGAGAGCTCATATTCATAAACATTTGTTTTTGTTTCAGTGTTTTAATGCTAGTGATTTAAAACAAAAAAGGGACAGTGTGGGCAGGAGAAATGAGGAGGATGTTTTACATTTCAGTGCTTCAGGAAATAAGAATTAGCAAACACAAGTAAATGTCTGCTCCTTCCCATTCTTTACCAAAAGGCATGGGATGTGGATCAAATGACTTTATTCAGTGCTCACCATTTCAGCTACCTTGAAATAGGAGACTGCAGGCACTTGGATAAATACACTGGAATGGTGCCCAGTTTCACTGCTGCTTATATAAGCTTGCCCGTGTCCTCTGGGGAATACTATTTTGTAACATGTTCTATCAAGATGAGTGTCCCTGTGTTCCCTTTAGCTCTGGAGTGCCAGAAGCTGATGAGTGCTGGTGATGATGATGGCTGCATCTCTGCTTTCCGGGGGAAAGACAGTCATTAGGGACGTTTGCCAAAATGAGGGTGCTACCCCTCTCTGCACTGTTAGCATCTGAAGCTGTACATAATGTAGATAAAAATCATGACCAGCCTTTACAGCTGAGTTATAAATTATTTTGGGGATTGCCTAAATGGTAATTAAAGCACATCCTTGTGAAGCTGGTATAATTCAGGATGTATGAGTGACTCCCTTATTGGACCTCCTTTTTATTGGGTTTCAAGAAACCAGCCATGGCAGCCTATTTATATGTGGGTTATTTTATCTCTGCAAATGTGTGTCGAGCCCTCAGCTGTGCTGCAGTTAGGAAGGGATTTGAGGTCTTGGCCTTACCCTGGCTGGATACGCTATGTCAGAAGAAAATGCCTGAGATTTTCACTTTTCTGATAGCAGTACTGTAAATTTACCATGGGCCATATGGTAAAAGCCCAGGCTTTGCAGGCTGGGCTTTCAAGGGGCTGTCTCTGTCATGGCACCGGCACTGGGACATGGCTGCTTGTGGAGGCAAGCAGCCTTTCTTGACCTAATGCGCGTGCACTCACTGGTAGATGAGTGCACGTTGGACATACCTGCATGTCCTCCAATTTACCACCACATCTCTTTGGGTGGGTTACTTAAGGAAGAACCATGAAGTCACGCTCTCCTAAGTCTGTACCAGTAGGCAACAATCTAGCTTCATCATCTACTGGTCTAATTTTATGTTAAGAATTGCTGTCAGCTTGGGAATAAAGCCTTGCAACTGGGTAATAAGTCTGCCGGTGCCAGCTATTTGCATTTTGTAGTGTTTATTGAGGGCTAGAATGCCTTGCAGACTCCTGAGAGGTTTTGAGCAACAAGGACAACATATTTGATGCTGCATTTCAGAGTAAAAAATACTTGTTAAAGTGTTTACGATCCTTAGAAGTGTTTAGCATGAAGGTCTCTTTGCAGAGCAAAGAAAGATGCTATCCTGACAGAGTAACCGAGACTTACTATGAAGCAGCTAAGTTGAGGGCAGCGGGAAGAGGAAGTTGGGAAGCGGGTTTGATAATGACAGTGGTCACTGAGCTGAGAGGGCACAGCTGAGCTCATAGGGCTGTACAGTGGCCACTGTGGTGTCTTAATTCCTTGCTGTCTCCCCAACAGGCAGGGTCTGTTCTTGTTCCCTGAGAAGTCCCTTTGATTCTTTGCCTGAGACCTGTTTAGTTGGGCAGAGAACATTTTGTTGTGTTGGGCATTTTGACCTGTCGCTAATCCTGCCTCTTACTGTAAAGTGAACTTGAAAGAGCCATTGCTTGAAAATAATGCCCTGATCAAAAAATCTCAGATCCACACAAAGTTCTCTTTGGATGTTATGGGTAGGTGGTATTGCTTATACAGGCTTCTGTCCTGGAATAATTAATATAGATATATATTGGCAGGACTGGATTGTTGTATATAAATTACCTGTGTAAGAATAGTTACGGGTACGTGAAACTTAATAGGAGGATCTTGTTGATCCTTTTCATTGCAGGTAGAAGAAAATAGTTCTCTCAGTTTACAGTGTTCAGAAAAGCAAAGTGAAGTGGCAGATGTCATTCTGAATGTTGGAGTCTGCACTGGCAGAAGGGTTCTTTCATATGTTCTTTGTACATACCCTGGGAATTGCTGTTAAGTCAATATTTACTTCTTAGGGAGTAAATGCCAGCGCTGTTTTTGAGAGCTGCTACTGCTTCATCCAGGGAAGAATTATTTGCTGTGTCATCAAGCATCCTACGGTGTACATTCCCAGACTTCCAGAAGTGTTGTGATTATGAGTTTATGGTAAGTAGCTGGACTCACAGAAGATGGTTTAGGGCAGCACTGTGTCTTTCCAGATCATCTACTTAGAAAATTTTAAGCTTTAGGCTCTCTAATATTTCACAAATAGCTTGCAAAATGTTTCTGCTTTACTATCTTCAACAGCATCAAAGAAAACATATGCCAGTTGGCATCAACAAATTTTTGTGTAGCAGTTTTATTGTGTTGGGGGAGAATGATGGGGGAAGAAGTTCAGCTGGAGACTTGTGGAGCTGTTTAGTTACTGAACATGACAAAGGTGTGATATGAGGCAGGATGTGCAGATTGCTGTATGGTTTTGTCTCAATGCTGGAGAGCATTTTAGAGACACCCGCTGTATATCAGATCCCCGTTACCTTCCTGGGGGCTGCCACCGTGTGGCAAATCGGTGGCGTGGTGGCGCAGCAGCGCTTGGGACACCGACCACGTGTTGGTGTTGGTGTTGGCGTTGGGGACACCCGCCACATGTTGGCGTTGGGGACACCCACCACGTGTTGGTGTTGGGGACACCCGCCACGTGTTGGTGTTGGGGACACCTGCCATGTGTTGGTGTTGGCGTTGGTGGTCGCACGGCAGCTCCTCCCTCAAGGCTCCTCCCTCGGTGGGTTTCGCGCAGGATGTGGCCACCACTTCACAGGAGTGTTGGGAGGGAAGCCGGTGGTTATACCCTGCTTAACCTCTGGCTGTGTTCAGTGGGAAGCCTAAAGTCTTCTGGGGGAAAAAAAGCTGTAGCCTGAAGCTGCCCGTGCCTTCTCCTTCTGCCTGTAAAACCAGGTAAAACGAACTCGGAAGGTGGAAGACTTCTGTGGGATTTCGGGCCTGATCCACAGTATATCGAGGTCGGAGGTGTTTTTCTAATAGGTTGTGCATGAGCCCTTAGGAGAACAGGAGCAGTTGGCCCACAGAAGGGATGCTAACCCATTTCTCCTGCTTGCCTCCCCTCCACTGCGGGAATTGGTAGGGAAACACCTTAATGACTGCTGAAAACAAATAATTAGGAGGAATTCAACATTTAGGCTAACGTATTTAGGTTGTAATGCGTTTTGCATTTATTAAATGTTGCTGCTCTCCTGTGGCTTGGTGTCTTTGCTTAGTGTCTCTCACCAGTTCCTTGTGTAAACACTGGGGATTAGAGTGGGAAATCGGGCCTCCAGTTGGAATATTTTGGCATTCCACAGAAACTGGCTGCCTTGTGAGCCCTGCCTGTGCCTTTTTTCAGCTCTGAAACCGCTGATTAAAAAGTGCTAAATTTTATCTTTAGGGCTTGCATTTAGCCTCGTTGGATTTTGCATGGAGTGAGAATTAGTAGTCTACAGGTGATGCACAGTGGAGGGTTTAGATAATTCAAACAACATGGCTTGTGTGGACATTTAATAAATTGAGACGTAGAAAAAGCCAATGATTTTTCATTTGTAGTAAAGTGAAGGTCCAGTAAAGATCAGCCAGTCCATATTGCAGTTATGGTACATCAACCGTGATCTTCTGCATAACGGTGTTTGAGTGCTTTTTTTCCTGCTCTGTAGATCGTATAGCAAAAGGATAACAGATGAATCTAATAAATATTCCTGCAGCCACTTTCATGTGCTGATTGCTACAAAAGGAAATTAAAACCTGTAGTGTATGTTGTTTTTTCAGGGAAATAATAAAAAAAAAGAGTAAAGAACACCTCAAAGGCTAGATGTTAGCATTTATTTGTATCAGAGAATTTTTGACAGACAAAAAAATAATAAAAAAATCTGGATTGGCCCTTCAGAAATGGTATTGTCTTCATCCAGTTCATAAATGTGAAGCTGAGGTGAAACTACACTGTTAAACTGTGCTGCAACAAAGGCAATGTATAACCTCTTTAAAGTCTATATAAATCAAACCTTTAACCTACTGCTTTTAAAAGGGAATGCCTAGAGGATGCTTTTGTATAACACTTCCTTTCTGTATTCCATTTAAATGTAGATTTTTAAGGCCTTGACTATAGTGGTGCATCTTTTGCAATGAAGTGTTAATCAGGACTCTTTTGTAGCACCTTGGTTGGAAGATAAAATATTTAGTGCTGTTGTATATTGAGCCCGCATTCCTTACACACACAGAGACACATATTCTCTATTATCCACTTCTTCTTCCCTCTCGTCTCCTCTCCCCTCTCTCTTTTTTTCTCTCCTGGAAGACTTGTAAGGAATTATTTTAGCTAATATTTCAAGAGCTGATATGTGCTTTCCATCACTGATAACCTAACTTTCTGTTTCTAGCAGACTACTGATAGAGAAGTGTATTGTATTTTAACTGAGTAGCCACACAGTAAATTTCCAGGAATATTCCTCTTTCCCCATTTGTCTTATTTTTTTCTGAAGAGAAAACAACATTTTTACCAACTGTACTAGATGAGCTTCTTGGCAGAGCAAGTTCCTGATGTTCTTGAAGGCCTGGGCCTTTCTTTCCATTGCTCATAGTCATTCTCAACCACTAGGGACAGCAGTACAGTTCACAGTTAAATGGATTCTTTGGGGTTTGATTTGTAATGTTAGAAACAAAATACTGCAACATTTAAGGTTAAGCATGTGCCTTGAAGCACACACACCTACTGATAGGAACTAGAGTATTAAGTGTGTAAATCTAAGTATATGCACTGACTGATCATAGCAACAGGGCTTAAATAATCAAGTAATTTTGTTACTAAAATCATTTTCTAAAATATTGATAACTTTTTGAATCAATAAGTGTAACACTTAAATTTCATTCTTACTCATATCCCACTGTAATAAGCCTAAGCTGATTTCCTGTGGTATAATGGGAGAGAATAAGGTCCAAGGTTATTAATTATTTCACAGCAATCATATTGAGTTTAACGTATGATTGTTTTTTTCTTTTTGCTAGATTTTTCTAGTCATGTTTAGTTAAAAGTATTTTTTTTCTTCTGCTATATTTTTATTTCTGGATTATTTTCTTGATTTCTTTTATTTTCTATGGCTTGATAAAAGCTATAATGATAGGAATCTTGCAGTGTTACAGTGGTTAAAGTGAGATTTCCACAAATGTTAGACTTCACATTCCAGGAATGAGCTTTAAGGCTTTCCTTCAGCTATGTCTCTACTATATGAGTTTTGTTTGTTTGTTGTTAAGAAATACAGGAATGGAAGTGGTCAGGAGTCAGTCTATCACAGAATGGCAACGTGGGATAAAGGGCATAGGGCCCTCTTCCAGTGAAGTTGAGAGCACAGTTTTGGACCAAGGATGAGAGAAGGAAGGAAGCATTCTTAACACTGCAGGCTTTTTTATGGGATTCCACTTTTTGCTCTCTGAACTTAGCTTCCATAGAAAAAAAGCAGAGTTTTCTTCATCACGAACAGAACTGGGTTGGTACATACAGCCTGATGATCCTGCTCTTCAAAAAGTGACCAGTGTGCTAGAAATACTTACCCCATATTTATTTTTTCTCCTATCTAACAAAGCAAAGCAAAAGATTGGATAACAAATAGCTTTGACACCTTCCCAAACTTTTATCTGTTTGTGGTGCTGTTTTCCTGAACATAATGCTCTCTTCTTTCCAAGTGCCCCAGCCTATTCTGCTGTAGGTGGATGCTATTGTGCAAATGGAAACCAAGATGAATATTTAAGATCAAAGCCAGACTGCATCATTATAATTTATTGTGGAACACACCTCAAAGCACTCAAGGATCAAAATTAACTCCTTTGGGGATGGGGGAATTATGGTGTTCCATTTTAGAAAATCATACCATGCCAATCTCATGGTATCACATGGTATTACACAGGCAAATTAAAATGAATATAAAGTCAGTCATTCCAATTTTGTATTTTGCAGAAAGCCCACTATATTTTTTGCTCTTTTTGCTAGTCCTATTTTCACTTCTGCAGGAATCACCAGAGTATCAGGAAAAAAATGAGTCCCTGGCTCTTGCACCCTTGGACTACCTTATCCAGAACAGCACCCTTTAATAAAAATGAACAAATGGGCTGTACAAAACTAACAGTTCATCACAGTGGGTTTCAGATTTTATTTGCGTGTGTTTTGAGATTTTGGGAGAGCCCGCGTTCTACTCTCACGACGTGAGGTTTGGTGGGGCAGTAGGCTGTCTTGCTGCATTTCATGGAGACTTTCACTGGGAAATGTGGGATGAATTTCTTTCATTTGGTTTATTACAGTGCAGCTACAGCTCCATTTGTCAGTGACAAAATATTTTTAATGGTATTTTCTTAGTTTCATAACAGAGCATTCGGTCTTGAGACCTGAAAACAAAAAGAGCAAGCAGTAACCTGTGAGGGCTGAAATTAAGTAGGCAGTGCTCTTATTGAAGGGTATGGTAAGAGCCACTGTGCGTGTACAATAAAGGTCAGATTGCTAATACTAAAGTGCTGACATTAGCTGGGTAGTTAAGAGTCGGTTAGCATCTAAATAAGATGTGAATGCGTGCTCTGGGAAGACTTTCCCATAGACAGGGTAATTTTTGTTCAGAAACTTTGTGATAAGAATCAAGGAAAGCACAAGTCAGCAGCAAGAACTTGATGGCATTCACTGATCTTAAGCCAGCCACAGAGAGGAGGAAACTCCTTTCCCAGAATTACGGTCCTTAGGACTCTGGGTCCTTTCTTGGACCTGTTTTTATCACTCTCTTGCTTCACTGAATGACTCCTCCTGGTTTATGTTGGTTTTAAATGAGATTGGAAACAAGTTTTCAGTGTTTAGCTCATACTTGTGCTTGGTGCACCGTTTGGAAGCACTTTCCCGGACCTTGCCCAGGACTCTTTCAGCATGATTTGGGATTAGACTCTTTAGAAGCAATTGCGATTTGCTCTGACTGCAATCGGCCCCTCTCAGACACTGAGCACAGCTTTACAGAGCCTGTAAATTCGGCTCCTTAATTGGTTCTGAGCAATAAAAGAAACTCTTACACTAGCTAACTCTTTTAAAAGAATCACTCTTAAATGCTATGTTGTCTTTTATGGTTTAAATGAGTCAGCATTGTTTTGTAGAGAGCAAGAGCGGGGGCGGAAACAGTTGCAATCTGAGTCCAATCAACTCAGTATGTGACTGTAGATTTGGGGGTTTTTGTGCTGGCCATCTTATTTTCATCTGTAAAGGGAGGATTATATACCCAACAGCCTTCACACATCTCGATAGTTTTATGTTTAGGAAGAATGTCACGGGATTGATTGATATACGCGTTTAAGATGGTCCCTACATGCGCTCTACTGATACGCTGTCTGGCTTCCCAAAGGATTTTGTTTTTTCTTGGAAGACCGCTATCAGAATGCTTCGCTTTGCCAGAAGAAAAATCTGAGATTTTTCTTTCCTTATCCACCCTTGCAAAAAAGGAGCAGAGGAATGGGGACAGTAAAACATTTGAATCACTCTCCCCTCATTCTGTACAAGTGGGAGATGCTTTTTAGAGTCTCAACCTCCCCCCACTTGGAAGTGCAGGCGCGGGAGGCACAGGGTGGAGCACAGGATGTATCCCCAAGGAAAGCCAGTTTGAACTCCTGCTGCTCCCTCCCTTCCCAGGCCTTTTGCCTCCTCGACTGTTTGCTCTCTCTGTAAGAGGCAGCAGCTGCTATAGATGGAGGTGCTGGCAAAGAAGCCTTCCTCAGAGAACAGGTCTGACCCAGTACTGTGGATATTCCTTCCCTCTGAGCAAGACAGGAGAAACAGGAAATGACCTGCCGTGCGTGGCGGAGGAAGAAAGAGGTGGATCGCACGCTCTCCTAAGAGAGCAAAGGTAGCAAGGACAGAGGTGCCCCACTGCTTTGACCCCCAAGCCCAGCATTCTTCTCCATCCAGGCAGCTGCTCCTGTGTTTCAGAACTGGAAGTGGCTGCGGTGAGCCAGCCGGGAACCTGGGAGCTCAGGAGCAGGGTGCACTGCAGGGCACTCGTCCAGTTCTGAACTGGGCAGTTTTGCTCGTGATGTTATGCACTGACTAGTTTGGTTCCTCTTCCTCTGCCTGCACTCTAGAGCCCCCGCTCAAGGCATGACTGTGTCCCAGACTACAGGGGCTGGGCTGCAAGCTTCTGGAGAGTGGTAAAACAGAGTGGCAGAATAAGGCAGGTAAAGAAACGAGGAATTCTGGAGGATAGGATAAGAGAAATGAAGGCTGAATCAAAAAGAAGTGAAGGGGAAATGTTTTGAGACTAGACCTGGGTACGTAATAGAATGGTTGAGGTTGGAAGGGACCTCTAGAGAACCCCCTGCTCCAGCACATCGGGCATGTTGCACAGAATCACATCCAGGTGCATTTTGAAGATGTCCAAAGAAGGAGACTCCACAACCTCTCTAGGCATCCTCTTCTAGTGCTCTGTAACCCTAATGGTAAAGAATTCTTTGTCATACAGATATGAAAACTCCTGTGTTTTAGTTTATACCCACTATCCCTTCTCCTATCTCTGGCCACCACCAAGAAGAGTTTGGCCCTATCTTCTTTATATCGTCCCCTCAATTATTTGTGCATGTTGATCAGATCCCCTCTCAGTCTTCTCTTCTCCAGGCTAAACAGGTCCAGCTTGCTTAGTCTTTCCTCATAAGATAGAAGCTCCAGATGATCCTCATCGCTCTCCGCTGGACCCTCTCTAGAAGCTCCATGTTCCTCTTGTCCTGGGCAGCCCAGAGCTGCCCCCAGTACTCCAGGTGCAGCCTCACCAGAGCTGAGCAGAAGGGCAGAATCCTCTCCCTTGCCCTGCTAGTAAAAAGGTGAAACAGGTGAAAGCAAGCTAGAAATTAGTGCTGGAGGAGATATCAAGGGGAGAGCCCCCAGGTTGGTGGGGGAGGTTTGATTTTGACTCATAAGGAGAGGAAGAAATGGTGAGTGTGTGAGCAGTTTTTTTTTTTTTTTTTTTTTTTTTTTTTTTTTTTTTTTGGGAAAGAGAACATTCATGGTTTAGAAAAAAAAAAGTATAAAATAACTGAAGTAAAGTTTGAGGGGAGTAAGCAGAAAATTTTCAAGTATGTAATAACTTTGAGGAGAAACACCTATGTCCAAGCAAAAAGGAACAGGAGATAACTTAAACACAAACTAGCATGCTGTTTAAAATAGTAAACCCTGGTGTCTACTCTTACTTTTCCTGCTTCTCAGACTTGCTGAGCTTGTTTCCATCTGATTAATGAAGTAATTTAAAATTGTGTGTGGAAAATCAAAACAATATTTTTGCACCTATAGAAAAAGTGATGTCACATGTTTTGGTTAGGATGGGGAGAGTTACAAAAATATTCTGTATGAGTGTTGTAAGTAGTAAGAGATGATGAGATCACAGCTTGAGTTGAAATGCTGGAGCAGCCTTGTGCATAACAAGTGGCCTGCAGTTTTCTTTTCTTAAGGAAGCAAAACAAACCTGAAACAAAAATAACTTCTCTCCCAATTTTTTTTTATGAGAATCTTCAGGCAGGCCCCAACCAATGGCTGCAATGACAGGAAACCTCATTTTGCAAGTATTTTGAAAGTTGCTTGGGTTCTCACTGTCATAACTCCACAAGTGATGATTGGTGTAGTGTGTAGTGGTAAACATGGAAGTACAGCAGCATTTTACACCAACGGCATAAATCAACTGCCCATGGCATTTTGGTGGCAGAGTTCCCAGTGGAACTGCCGAGCAGAAAATCACAGGAGATGTGACTAGTACAGAACTAGTCATGCTGCAAGGAGAGGAGATGTAAGGCTGGGAAAGTGGGAGGAAAGGGAAAAACAAAATGAAGAGATGCTGAACTTCCCAGAATTTGGAACCCTAATTTCCAGGAAAGCATTGAGTGAATGCTAAAAATAATGTGTTTCTGCCCCCACTCTGTTTTGTTTTGTTTTGTTTTCCCTCTCTTTGAGTTGAGTTCTTTAGGTTTCTTTTTACACAGCACAGGTGTGGTCCAGCTGTTCCTGTGGTCCGGGAGCTGTTTCCCTTGGTGAATGAGAAGGTACGCTGTGGTGAGGCTGGCCTTCCATGTTTCTTCTCCTGCCTTTACCTCTTCTTCAGTTTCCTTTTCTTCCCTCCTTATTTTTTTCTCAATCTACCCTTTCTTCCTTCACCTTCTGATCTCCTAGCTCTGTATTCTGTCAGCTTCCTGTTATTTCTTGTTTGCTCTTTTTGTCTTTTTTTTTTTTTTTCTTTCGGTTGCTTTGTTGCTACTTTTCCATCTTCCTGTCATCTCTCTCTTCATTTTTACTTTCTTAGTTTACCCCACTTAAACCTCCACACTGCAGTTCTGAAGCCAGCCTATGTTTTGTCATCTTTCCTGCCTTTGCTCCCTCCTAACCAGTGTTGTCTTTAGGAGTTTAGGTTAGGCTTTATTAGGTTTGAGCAGTACCTGTCTTTGGTTGATGCTCTGTTCTCTGCATGATCTTTCTGTAGGAGATCAGGAGAAACAGTGATGTTTCTAGAGTGCTCCAACTCTGTCATACTTTTGGAAATGCTAATTCCCATTTTCTTCATGTTAGATAAGGATCTCACAAAGATTCCCTTTTTCTCCTTTGGAATGGCTAGCTGTGTAATGATATTTCAGTTTCCAGTGAGAATCTTGAAGGCTGAATTCATGAAATGACTGCAGTTACTGTGCAGGATAAAGAGAATGAAATGGGGAACATGACTGTGTATTAGCAAAAAGGATGGAAGCATGTACATCAGACTTTCCTTCTGTTCATTCTCCATCCCCAAATCCTTTACGCAGTTGGCAAAATGCAAACTCCTTTATTATATGTCTGTGTTAAAAACCGTTGATGAATGGGTGCCTCAGGGCTCTGATGAAAAGCTGTATTTATTTTTTTTAAAAATCTTCCTATTTAATGAAAAACACGCAGCACACTAGACTGAGCATGCCCTCAAGATATGCCAATGTACACAAACACACACAAAATCTGTGAATCAGCTCGCATAAATGGTTACATATACTGGCACTGCAGTTCTTCATGGATACTTAACGATGATGTTTACAAGTGTAGAAATGAATGTGATATTACAGACTGTACTGCAGCAAAGTCTGTAGTAAACACACTTTATGTATTGATATTTTGAAATCATTTATTAGTAGCTATTTGCCCAAATAAATATATTTCTCTTTTAATATACACTTACTTCAGTGCCAAATGTTGTTGTTAAGATTAGTGGTTAGTGATTTTCTTAAATGAAATCCATTCAAAATCTAAACCTTCTGCCAAGGTTTGTTAGAATTTGACTTGTCCTGTAAATACTGGAGATATTCAGATATACGGGAGATACTTAGGAGATTCTGACATCTCCTAAGGTAATTTTGAAATGGCTACACTCTGACATGTAGTACAAATGCTACCAAGTTCAGCAAATATACAAAAGATATTTAAAGATATCTTGTAGTTGTCATGTCCCTCACCTGTACTCTGCCTGCTCTTCTGTTCTCATTGTCATTTACTTTGATGTGCTAATTAGTTGCTGTTTTTCAGACGTAGCTGACAGGAAGATTTTTAATTTCTGTCCTCAAAGTGCCCTGCCTGTAAAAGCTGGGGAAAGTTAATAAAAATATTCCCAAAATAACATAAACATTTCCTCTAACTCCACACCCAAGTGTGAAGCAGCTTTTCTCTCCCCTTCTGCTGTCATCCTGAAGACTGGCACAGGCTAAGTCAAGAAGGAAGCTAGGAAGCTGCTAACTCTAAGGAAATTGTCTGAGATAGAAATATGACATGTAGAGCTGTTCATCTTATTGACGTGTCACTACAGTAAGAGTTGTCTACAGGTACAACAATGATGAGGGGCATATAAAAGAGCTCTGTGAAAGCCAAAATGACTAATGCATGTAGGATTTTATGTTACTGTACAGGGTCATGGTTGTTGAATGCTTTTGGGGGAGAATCAGTAATAATGACAGGGCCTCTGTGATTTATAAACAGGAATGATACAGTGGAAATATGTCATGATTCATCAGCTGTTACCAGTAGTTTCCTTGAACGTGGTGATGAATGCTGTGCAATTACCTAAAAAGTATATGAGTCTAAATTTTTTTTTCCTGTAGGATAAAGCTGCAAGATTTGTGTTCTCATATTTCTAGAAAAGATGGAGAACAACTCCAGAGTAAAAGGCTGATGCTTACTTTGACATTGGAAAAAAAAACCCCAAACAAACAAAACAGAAAAAAAACAACACAAAGACAGTTTCTTCAAATTGAAATTGGAATATTTTTGGAGAGGCTGTGCTATACTGTAGGTGTTTGGTGTATTTTCAGAGATGGAACATTTAGTCCTGTTTCAGCCTCATGAGATCACAAATTCACAGACCAAAGGAGAAAGCACCGCTCTTTAAATTTCAAGCACTTCCCCCAGTTACCCCTGCTCCCTGGTGGCTTGAGGATGGGTAAGACCAACACTTGGATCTCAGGGCCAAAGGGGGAGTAACGACGTATGTGTAACACAATACATGCTCCTAGTCTGAATTTGATATGTGTCTCCTCGTCCTTGTTAGAATGCCTTTAGGGGGCACAGAAGATGCGGAAGTGAGTTCTGTGGAATCCCTGGAAATCCTGTAGCATAATATTTCATTAACTTGCATAGATTGCGTCATATTTATAGCTTACATCTCAAGTGTTGCCTCACTGTACTGCTAACATAGAGCTACTCCATGAAGAAGCCTATAGAGGATGTGGGATTATGTATTGCCCTCTAGGATACCCCAACAGTATGGAGAAAGTGGTACGTGTGCCCTTGTGGCAACCTGAGTGTGACTAGTCGGCTGCATTTAGATGGACACGTCCATAAATATTTTGGTAGTCTGATCCATTAGTACCACTGACCAGCTGTGTGCTTACACACAGCTTGGGTGACTGGGCACGTAACGACAGTTTCTGCATTCTTCAAGATGCTGGGATGCATTAAGAACAACTGAAAGATACCTGTAGTTGTTCTTCTCTGGACAGGTAACCTTTATATAAAACACCATGATAACAAGTAAAAGAATTAAGATTCTGATTCTAAGCCAGATTCTTAATCTCTTGATTAAGCTCTAACCAACCCCATAAGAAATCTGAGGAAACCTGCTGTGTTTTTCTTTGAAACAAATGATTTCTGGGCATGTAAACACTTTTATGTTTTTTAATGCTCAGTGACAGCTTTTTAGCTTAAATAAATGAATTGTATGTTCTCTGGCTGTGGCCTAGTGGTGCTTATTGTGTGAAGTACAAAACTTGATGACAGTTTCCTGTTTCTAAGGATCAGGTCCCAAATTTGCCCTCATTCTTTTCCCTCAAGAAGGTGGGAAAGTTCCATAAGTGAAAGAATAACAGCACAGATGTTAAATGAAGAGGTATAATATTGAACAGATAGAGATATGTGTTTTGTTTTATTTTAAAATGCTTAAGATATTCTTTCAAATGGAGATCTCACTGGATGATGCTGTTTTACCTTGGCATATGTTAATAGTGCCCTGAACCCACTTATGCTCCTGTGCAAGAACAGATTAAATGGTGTGTAATCAAGTTTTGCCAGATGCTTAACAGTGCAAAGCCCTTAACAATTTGTACAGGAAAGGGATAAAACAAAACATTTGGATTTGGGATAGAAGAACTCCATCTGACTTGATAAAAATTGAAGCAAGAGCAGTTGACATAAAGCGCAGACCGTTCTGAACTAGTATTGACCTAATATATCAAGCTAGTGTGTGTCAGAGTCAAACAGAAAAGGTTACGGAGAGCGAACACTGGTCTTAAAGCGTTCATTTTGGAGCAAGGTTTCTTTGCTATTTAGCTTGCCAGAGGGTGGGAACTAGCTTGATATTATTTCTGCTGCCACAGTAGAGAGGAAGCTTTGCTGACTGCACAGACTCTGCTTTGAGGAAGGTGCTTGGTGGTTTGAGAGAGGTTCTGACAAACTCTAACTGCTGTGGTCTGGGCCTGACTTTGGCACCAGCAGTGTAACCTCTGTGTGTCAGCGTGTGCTACTCTGAAGCTTGTTTTTTGGGTCCCGTAAAGGCACCTCTGTGGTTGACCACCATTACTATTTCATTGAGAATCACAGAATGCTTAAGGTTGGAAGGGAGCTCTAGAGATCATCTAGTCCAACCCCCCTGCACACGCAGGGTCACCTACAGCATGTGGCTCAGGACTGCGTCCAAGC
>JAYECN010341400.1:0-75593 GCA_035222435.1 Microcambeva ribeirae | reverse complement strand
TGCACCCAGTACTCCAGGTGCAGCCTCACCAGAGCTGAGCAGAGGGGCAGGATCCCCTCCCTCCACCTGCTGGCAACCCTCCTCCTGATGCAGGCCAGGAGCCCCTTGGCTTTCTTGGCCTTGAGGGTTCATTGCTGCCTCATGGGTAACTTGTTGTCAACCAGGACTCCCAAATCCCTCTCCGTGGAGCTGCTTTCCAACAGGTGAACCCCTAACCTGTACTGGTATCTGGGGTTAATCCTGCCCAGGTGCAGGACCCTGCACTTATCCTTGTAAAAGGACACTAAAACTAAATGGGACTTCACACAAGGAAAAAGGGGTCAATATCAGAAAACAGATTAGATGATCCAGTCACCCCTCAATACGCATAGCTGATACCACAACAGCTTTCACATTGAGGGAGTACTCCACAGCACAGGGTTTACACAGAAACCAGAAAGCAAAGAAGTGAGCAGCACAAAATCAGTACGTTCTCCTTGCAGGAGAAGCCCAAGGGCATGGCCAAAATACAACCCTGGAAACACAAGAGAAGCGAATGGCACAAATGCAAGCCTGGACAGAAAGTTAATTATTTTTAGTATTTGCAGACTTTCTTTTTTTTATTCACAGTCTGGTAAAGCAGCCCAGAGAAGAAATGGTACTGCTACTGAACATGCAGTAAATTCACATCCTGGGAGACTTGGGTCATCTCAGGTTGAAAAAAAACAGCTGGCCCAAAGCAGAAAGTGGCAGATATGGGAGCAGGGACTAAATTCTCTTCCATAAATCATCAATACCCAGTGATGTAAGCCTGAGCATCTCGCTCCCACTGTTGGCATCTTTTGCTCCTTCTGTTTTCCCTGGACTCTCACCTGGGGACATTCTTGGCAAGGGGGGGGGGGCAGGGAGAGGTTCTACAGTGCCCTGGACAAGCAAACTATGACATAGACCTGCAACACACACAAACTTCAGCCAACCCAGCTCCTTGGGTAAATCCCTGGGATTTACCAACAACGTATCACATGCAAGATTTGTTTTCAAAGTGTGAGATTATTTCATGTATGCAAGTGAATAGCCAGGTCTTCATCCGAATAAGGAGCCCTCTTTACAAGTTTCCCTTGCATCTGGTAAGGTAGTGAAGTACAGCAAGCTGCACCTCCTCTTCTGCCCTCACAAGGGGCCCTAAATAATTCCTCTTTCTTAGTTTATCTACAAAACTATTTGTTGTGTTCCTTCTCAGCTGTCATTTATCCCCATGTGACATACTGAGCACTTGAATCATGCCTATAAATCAAGTTTACCAGGCCCCCCATCACTTCTCTTCCCTGTGAATTTGTTCCAGCTTCTCAGTAGCTCTCTGGCCCCTGATGCTCCCAACAAGAAAGGTATCACTTCTCACTGCTGTCCCAGCAGCTGCCTCACTAAACCCACAGCTCTGCAATAGCTTCCTGTCAACTTACCATACTGTAAATGTTCACCTTTTAAAAACATGCTTGCACTGAATTATAACAATTCAAAACATAATTGTTATGAATTGTTATGAAATGTTACAATTTTCCTCTCAACATTAAAGCAGTCCTGTCTCCCTGTCAACACTGTCATGAGAAAGAAGTAGAAAAGCAGGCAGTTCCAACAGCCCCACAGGTCAGAACATCATACAGGTCATGAGAGACCTGTAGGACATCTAACATCTCACTAAAGAGTTTCAGAACACCTGTGTTAAAGGCCAGTGTCACCGTCTGTGCCACCGTATCACTTGTGGGCAACCTTCTTCTGCCTGGTCCACTTGCTAGGGCAGGAAGAGCAGCCCAGCTTTGGACAGCCAGCACCCCTCTGCAATGCCCCAGTAGATGGTCCTCCCTGCTTTCCATCAAGCAGGGACTGTTAGAGATTATTTAACTTTGCCTGCTGTTTCTCTGGATGAAGGGAAGAATGAAAATATTTGAAAATGGACATGGTCTACCTGGTGAGATTTTTATTAGTGGGGTATCCAGCTTCCCTGCTGGTACAGAATGCCCTGTCCCCTTTATTCCTCAGGGATGCCACGACTCCTCCTCCCCTCTCACTAGGAGCTGCCACCCCACAAAACCAGTCTCCTTCTGGCAGCAGCCACCACAGACACGGCCTTTCAAGGCTTTGCCCCAGGCAATCGCCCTGTGATCGTTTTTGCTGTCCCTGGCAATCTGCTGCCCAAGGAGCTGTGCTTGCAGCAGAAAGCCAGCCTCAAGTCCAGCACTGTTTATTCAAACAGGACAAAGTCAGTTTTGCAGCCTTCTCAGCTGTGCTTGCCGAGACACCAGCAGCAGCGCGCACCTGCACTGCGGGGACGGAGCTGCTGCTGGAGAAGCTCTGAGCAGCAGCCTGCGCTAGCCAGGCAGACTCCGCGTGGAATGAGGGATGGGTTAACAGCAGGGTAGCCCTCTGGAGACACTGCTTGCTCAGCTCCTCCCTCACACTGTGCGAATAAGCAGACAGCTTCAGCAACGCCAGCAGAGTTCGGTGCAGACACACAGTCCTGCATCTCCTCCATGGGCTCGCTGGCACAGCCCGGCCTCCGCGCAGAGCCCGTGCAGTCACACTGGCACGACACAGGGCCTTCACCTGTAAGGGCTGCAGAGAGCAGGTACCTCAGCTTGAGCATCACCCTGTGCAGCTCTGGACTCGAGCTGCCTGCGAGCTCTGGGCAGCTCAGAGCACAAGCAGAGCGGATCAGGCCGATCTGTGCAGCAACGCCACCTTCGCCTCTCCTTGGGGCGACCTGTGTGCGCGGGGAGGAATCAGCTCTGCGCTGCCTTCGCATTCAAGGACTAGTAGGCATCAAATGAGGCTGGTAGGAGCCAGGCTGGAAACAGACCAGGAGAGGAGGGTCCCAGTCCTGCACACAGGTAACTCAGACCTCACCGCACTGCTCGCACTGAACACAGCAGATTGCTGTGGGTTCACGAGGAGGTTAGACAGGTTCACAGAGGAGAAACGCTCTGGTGATGGCTAGAAAGCATGCAGCCCACAGCCAGGCCCGGCAGGCACTGAGCCCCAAGCAGCCTGAAGCTGAGAAGGACCTGGGGGCAGCACCATCCTTGCAAGAGCAGTTATTCTGCACTTTCCTTTGGGTTGCTGACGGAAATGGGATACTAGGTTTGATGGACATCTGCACCTGACAGTTTGCACTGTGTCAGGTTTGAGCTTACTAAGGTACTTAGCATGTAGGCAGCAGATATTTGGAAGACACTGGCTACACATTGCAAAGAGGCAGAGAAACACAGAAACACAGCTACGAAACTCCAGAGTCGAAGTCTGGAGTTTCACTTCATGTGAACTCAGAAACAGCCATCCTGGGTTAATATCACAGCCAGAGAAAGAAAGAAAAAAAAAAAAGGAAAAAGAAAAGAAAAAGTCCTCTCAGTAGAGAAGGACCTCAGGATTTTATAACTACCTGTTTTTTTCCCCTGCCATAGATGCTGCACAATTCATCCACAACCTTCAATTAGTTACTCTGTACTGCCACAGAATAGCCCCCTCAACAGACCTGTAACAAAGGTCAGATCTCAAACACTAAATACAAGAAAAAAGAAAAAAGTGTTTGTTCTGTAACTTTATATTAAATTAGTTTTATAGATTTCCTGTCGTCCACAAGAGACTTGCACCTAACATGACAGCCAGTACCTGATGTCAGTTCTGGACTGAGCTGGTTCACTTGCTCAGTACGACCAATCACCCCTATTTCAGGCTCTCTGTAATGGCATATTCCATACCATTTTACAGCTTATGTCGTACGAGTTTTGTTTTTTCTCTCCAAAGAGACCTCTGCATTCAATAATTTCCACTAAGAATACTGATGGCTCCAAGGCACTGAAACTTATATACGTATACATATGTATATATACGCATACATATACACACAGCCTACACAATCATTTCATTGACTTCTGGATGAGAGCTGAAAATTCTTCATAAGTTCATTTAACATCTGTTGTAAAAGAGATTGAGACTGAAGTTTAGGGACTAGCAGAATTCCTCAGTGCAGGAAAACTGTGTTTTCCTCTAATCATGATTTCTGCTTATATGAAATGAATTATTTTCTATTTTCAGCTTTTTTTTTAAGGAATGCTTTGGGCTAAAATATTCATTTCTCAAGATAAACATATGAATGATTACTTTCCAGCCAACGTTGCTGAGAGATAGGACCTCAAAAGGACTAAGCTGACACTGGACGCTCCACCACAGAAGACAACCACATCCTCAATTCCCAAAGCAGCAAGTGAAGCTCTACTTATTCCATGGGCTGCACCTTGCCTCTCTGCACCATTCTGGCTTGTGCCATCTCAGGCTGGCACTGACGGGTGGCAGTTTACCCCTTATCCTTCAGTTTCCAAGGCCTGTGATGCTATTGCCTGCTCAGTGTGTTTTACTACAGATAGCATACATAACTTAAAAACAAACCAAAAGGGGGAAAAAGTGAATTTAAAAAAAAAAAAAAGAAAAAAAAGAATTGGGTATGTAGAGCTGGTTTCCAAATTTTGCAAGTGCTGGTTCTGCAAGTCCCACCAAGCAGCACAGCTCTGCAAGCAATCTCCTCCAGCCAGGACAAACTCACAGCAGCAGGACAGACTTGGATTCAACCCAAGAATAGGTCTTCGACCTTATACTCTCATCTACATTTTTATCATTAATCCTGTTTAGGAAAGGATTGCAGACAGCCCCCTCCTTTCATGCCCCAGCCTCAGCTGCAGGAGGAGGCCTCCAGCTGCCAAGCTATGTTACACCTGCAACAATTTTGTCAACTAATCCTTGCAGCTTCCCCCCAGCCATCAGCTGAGGCAGAGATGAGAGCGCCTTTGGCACCACGGGGTCAGAGGGAACCAGGGCAGCGACAGGCGAGGGGTGAGACGGGGCAGAGCGCTGCTCTCCCGCGGCACAGGGCTCTGCCCCGCAGGCCGAGCACGGTCCAGGCACCATCGGCCTCGAGCGCAACCCAAAGCGGGAGCGATTTCGTTTTTATCACTGACTGTGCTGACAAAATGGGAATGCACTTTCTGATGTCTTCCCCCATGGATGGGAGATGCGTTCCTTCTGCTGGTGTGTTAAAGGACTGGCTTGCTGAGGGTTAAGGCAGAACGCGAGGCAGACTCATACGCAGAGGCGCCTTTGCAGCATCCACAGCCGATGACATACATCAGTGCTAATAGTAAAAGCTGCTTTTTTAAGGGAGGAGTGGGGGAAGAGCAAGTGGGAAGGGCTCAGGATCCAGCTATACCACACCTGCACTGCTAGATCACACACTGTTGCTCCTTGTCAGCAATAAAATATTTGCTAAAAATCCAAAATAAAAAAAAGGAGCTGTGATTTCTTCAGATGTCAGCTAATTTATAACCCTCTGCCATAACCATGCACAGCTGTGTCAGTGGGGGCTGCCGAGCATGCATCCCCCTCCCGCACTGCATTGGCCACTGCCCTGCGGGAATCAACCCCCTCGTGCGCCTCGCTCCGGCAAAGGCAGAGCTGCAGGGGCTGCAGCGCAGCACGGTGCTCCCGTCTCCTTTCCGCAGGGGCTCCTCTCACCGACACCCGCGCCTCCGCCTCAAAGCTGGCGCAGCCCCCGCCAGCAGCACAGAGGGGACAGCCACTGCGGACACAGGCCAGGGAACGAGGCAGCACACGGATAATCCGCCAGCAACGATCTGGCTCTGCACCTGGGCAGAGCCCAGAGCAGCTCCCAAACTCGCTGCGTGACCTTTGAAACTCTACGGAGTTTCCCTGCAGTGTATTCGGATGTTACAGAAAGGGAGCCACAGCAGGATTTTAATAGATGCAGGTCTCCAGATCAATGATTTTGCTTTAGGGAGGGATTTGCAGAGCAGACCAAACACACACAAACTATAAAGCTATTCAAGGCTGGATAGCTTTGGAAATGTGACAGTTTCTCCATGCTTTAAATCCTCATCCATAAAACAAAATATAGCATGTTCCTACTGCACAGAGCTGTTAAGTGAAAATATAACATACTGCCACATACTATCCAAAGGTTTTGCAATGAGAACTTTTTTTCTTTTTAATCTTAAAAAAAGAAAGGAAAAAAGACAAAAATGGGGAGGCATTAGACAGATTAAATAATTAGGATAACTATGGAATTCATTTGGTTTAGCCATAAGCAGGACCTCACTCATTCAGCACACCCCACGCTGAGTTAAAAACACAACCAACATAACAGAAGTAAGCAAGAGAAACAGCTGCAGCGCACAAAAAGAAAAAGCATTTCTTAATTCCATTTTCTAAGGAAAAATAAAGATCAATAGTCCTCTACTTTAAGACCCTCCTTTAATCGGGGTCTCTCCTGCAAACACAGCATCATTAAGCTTCCCCATTTCTCTGCAAAAACGTGTTCTGTTAGGCAAAGGCCAGTCACGTATTAGCTGCAAACTGGAAACATGGAGGCTCCCACTGCTTTCACAAACATCCCAAGGAAAGAGAACTGCCAGGAGAACAGCAAACTAATCCAGAAGCTACCGACTGGGGGGTTCCTCAGCTACTAGCTGGCTAGACACTGAACTTGCAGATGTTCCTGGATATCCAGCTAGCTTATTCCATGGTATCTTTGGGCTGGCACATTTATTTGAGCACTTGAGTGTGCTGAGATGCCATCCCACATTTTAGGATCTTTGCTTCACATGCTGTGGATTGCCTGATATTTAGGGGAAAAAAAATATATACATATTTCTCAATGCACACGAGTACGCGTGGCTCTCCAGGGACTGATCCAAGCCTGGAGCTGCTCGGAAACACATTCCTTATCCCCATACCAACAGCACGTGAGCCATCGCTCGTGCTTTGGGCCCCTTCCAAGTTGGGCAGCAAGGCAAACAAGAGCTCACAGCAAATACACAGCATGCCCAAAACGTGTCTGCTGGGGACACCGCGCAGCCCCCGGGCACGGCGTGTCCCACACAAGCACCGGTGCAGCCCACGGAAACAAGGCAAGGGGCAAACGGTGTCTTACACAGCAGCATGCCAGGTCATCCCGCCTTAGGGTCCTCGGATGGAGGGAGCCCTTCCTCATGCCCCTTCGAGCACCATTAGCATCCCTGCACTCTGAACAGGCGAGTGGGAGCCCAACTGGAAAGCCCAGGTTGGAAGCTCCCAGCAAGCCCATTCCGCTGGGCTCTCCAGGCTGCTGCGCGATGGAAAGGCACCTCAGCGAGCAAGGGCCCTGTTCAGCACCGCTTGCTGGGGTTTGGCAAACTGCACCAAAAGCAGGAAAGACGTGTCACGGGACGCTGGTGGCCGTCACCTACCCATCTCTGATGCAACACCTGACACTTCATCTGCCCCAGCAGCCTCAGGAGCTTCATGAGGGCTGCTAAAGGGGTAAATGCAGCAAGCATTTGATGTCAAGCAGCTCTGAAGATGACAGCTGCATCCCCCATGTGGGCTCTCCATGACACCATGTGCTCTGCCATTAGGAAAGATGAGCTCTTCCCAGCTCCATGTCCTGCATCCAGCCCTCTCCTGGCATCAGGATTTGGTACATGTTGGTCACTCTCACTCATATTTGCCTTGTGTCACTTGTGGCACTGTTTAAATATAGCAAGGAGACATTATGCTTTTCCTAGGAAACTTCCAATCCTAGAGGTGCCCAGAGGAAGGTGGCTGGAAAAATTCATCTCTGGATGAGCATAAAGAAATGTGGAGGTCCAGAATACTTGTAACCCAGTACTGCCTTCCCAGGCAAGCATGTGGCAAGGCACATATGGACTGTGCATAAGTCAGGTACATACTGTTCCCTTATTGTATAGGCAAAGAGCCACGCCATGGCCAGGCAGGCTGCTCGACCCATTGGTTTAAAGAGGCCACTTAGTGTCCAAGCTGCTACGTTTCGGCTCCGGCCCACGGAGCAGACGGAGAGCTGCAGCCGACCCGCAGCCCTGGAGGCGGCCAGGGAAGCAGGGCACAAACTGGAGCGGCCCTTCCATCGGCTCCGTCCTGCTCTCACAGCGCCCGCCAGCCCCTCGAGCCAGCGGCCAGCGCCAACGCGGACGGGCACGGCCAGCCCGGGCGAACGGGGCGTTCCACAGCAAGAGCAGCAAAGAGCAAAGTTATCCTGAAGAATCCAGGCTACTGTGTATTGAAACAAGCTCCTCCACAGGTGCAAAAGCGTCTGGGCAGCTCATCCCATCAGGAGGCATAAGCAGCAGGGGGCTAGAAAGCCCAGTGACCCACACTCTTCTGCTCAGCTTCTCTTCCCAATCCTGTTTCCCAAACCATCCATGTTTCTCTACCCAGTTCTCTTCAAAATGAGACTATATTTACCCCATAAGGAGATGGTCATGGACTGCACTGCCTGAAGGCTCTTGCTTGCCAGATTTTCCGGAGACGCTCACAGGAGGCACTTCGGAGACTTACCAATTGCATGTACTAAGATGCTGGTTACAGACAGGCTCCTAGGCGAGACCCACACAGATACTTTCAAACAAAAAGCTGGTGATCAGAGATAGGTGTGTATTCCGGTATTAAAAGAGAACAGATTAAAAATGCTAGAAAGTTCATTTCTCAGGGAAGGAAAAATCAAGTACTTAACACTAGAAAGTAACAAGTCCAATAGAGGTTAAATGTACTGCAAAGGGCTACTGAAGGCACATGCACATAAATCAAAATTCACCTGCTCAAAAAAAAAATCCTATGTCTCTTTATAAAGGAAGCCAAAAGAGATATAGAAGGGGAGAAGGCAAATTTGGGTAGCAGCAGCACTGCTGAAATGGAGCCTTCTGCATCACTCCCAGCACCTGGCAAGTCCTTGATATCTTTTGAGGTGCCGAGCTGATAAAATGACATGGCATAAGAGGTTTATTAGCATCTTCAGTTCCTTTAAAAAAAAATCTTCCATTTTCCTGCACTCGCACCTTTGAGATCTGAAAGGATCTGGCCACTGCCTCACAACCTGCAGGGGGGATGAGTTTTGTTCAGCATTGTAGACTTCTAGCAAGACTTTTTGAAGGGTCTTTAGCACCTCGCTGCCTTTTAGGCTTGCTCTTCACCAGTGCGCACACCTCCCCGATTCCCATCATAGTTTCACTCTAGGACTAGTTTCAATCATTTCCACCTCCTCTTCCCAAACTAAAACTCACCAAAAAGCTCAGTTGTGTTTTCCAGCTGAGTAGAATACCTTCCCTGATGTCCTTCTGCTAGCACCAAACACGATGAAAATATATGAATGATTTATGGCCTAATGTACTTAGTTATACAAGCATATTAGGGCTTAACTAAGCGACAGCACCAAGACATTCATTTTCTTGAAAAACACATAGAAATTCAAAGAAAAGAAAAAAAGTTTGCCTCAGTTTCCTGACGACTTCTTCAAAAGGATGGATGGGTTTTAACACCTTTGACTTGGACACAGGGAAGAAAAACAAGAGAGTGTTATTTTAATGTAGCTAACCCATCTTACCAGCAGATAACACTGACCTTCATGTGTACATGGCCAGACGCATTATGAACTTGCAGTATGGAGCTACAAAGACTTGCTTCACTTGAGTCATTTCTTCACACTTGTTATTTCAGACAATTACCTTCTTGGAGCAGTGCCTATACTGACTCTGTCTACTTTTATTGCCCTCTTGTCTTTTCTGCTGCACAACTAAGCTGCCAATCCCATCTCCCTCTATTTATGCCTGCAGCAATACTAGCTATGTTTTGGTCTCGCTACACAGCTTTACCACCCCGTTGGTTGTCTGGAGCACCAGGAGGTAGGGTCAAGAACTCAGAAGATGGCATTTTCTATGACAGTGCCAGAATAAGAGTTTAAATATTGAAGCTCTGCAAATGCAAGAGAAGAGCTGAGTAATAAATTAGACACTCAATGTTAGAAGAAGTACAAGTACAGTAGCATGTACTTGTTTAAGCTTCCATGTGTACATTAAGGGTGGAGAAGAAAGCTCAACACGATCTTCTCACCACTGTCAAGTGCAGGCTTCTGCAGAGAAGAACCAAACCTGATATCTAACTTTGTTTCAAAGAAAAAAAAAAAAGAGGAAAAAAAAGAGAAAATCCAAAAAATCCAAACACCAAGAACTTCAGTTGTTTAAGCCAATACCAACGACATTAACATACGTGTAACCATATCCTCAGCAAAAGCAACCTGCTTATAAAAATCTTCAGAAGCAACTTCAGAATTTATTATGGGTCATTATGAAGGACGGTGCAGAAGCAGTAAAGGCTTAAATTTGACTTTCCAAACACACAGCCTATGGTTCAGGAAGGGAGCTGTGCCCTGCTGAATCTGTCGGTAGGAGGAACACGACCAGGATCAGGCACGAGCGCTCAGTTGCATTAACTGACTCGGAGCACATGAGCCAGCCTTATTCTTGCACCTTGGCAGACAAAGAGATTGGACTTGATGTGATGTAAGAGTTGAGGCAAAATTACCTCTTTGGCATTTTCTGACTAAATTTGAACTGGCAGAATTTGTACCAGCTCAACACTTGGTATTGCACACACACCTGGCACATCCGATTGTAACGTTGGACCCATCATCACACAGAGCCACAGCCTGAGTTTGTGTTGGAGGCAGTTACAAAAAAGGCTCCCTGGTTTCTACTCAGAGCAAGCACGCTAGGTGCGGAACTGCAGAAGCATCATCCTGCTATTTAAAAAAAAAGACTTAAAGGCATCTATTTATCAACAATAATTTTTAAAAAGCATGCTACACTCAAGTGGTAGCTTCAGTCCTGGGGTACCAAAAGTAGACCTTTTTTATGGTTTCCAAACTCTGTTGCATGGTTATAGACAGAAAAAAGCCAATACCCAATAACACTGGCAATAACACATCACTTTTCCAGCCAAGGTCCCTCTGGCAGATGACGTCTCCCAGGAACCATTCTTTTATTTCAGGCAGTTACTTTTAGCTGGTGTTCTAATAGCAAACTGCAGGGTAATAATACTGCAAGCTTCTATCTACCTTCACTTTTTTTTCCTCCTCTCCTCCTCCTCAAGGTAGAGGAAGAGAGTTTCCAGAAATATTCGGAGAGATAATAGCAGCTAGAATGAGAATGAAAAGTGATTTTTCAGCAGCTGTCTGCTCCTATTATATTTTTAACAGAAAAATCAATGCAGAAGTCTTTGCCATACCTAAGCTGGCTGCTTCCACTCTGGCTGCACTTTTAGTAATCATATTGAACATTTTATTTTTAATCCTATATATTTAATGAACCACCATAAATAGCTTCCTGTAGTCACTGCAGATTTTTCTTTTCTCCCCACCTTCTACAGACATCTTATGGCCTGCCCAACTTACATCAGAAGCTTAATGAATCTGTAGCCTCATTACTGCAAAAAACGTAAGTGGAATCACCTATGTACTGCTGCTTACTGATAAAATAAAGGATGTCATCAACTGCACATAATGAAAATCTATCATAAATTTTGGTCATTCTACCATCATTATTGGCCTACTTTTCCAGGTGCTCCTTTGACTTTAAAAGGTACCTTCTTGCCATGATCTGATATTCAAATCTCATCACTAAAGAAGCTATAGGGGCAACCTGCCAACAAAACATCAGCTTGTATCAAACCGCAGGTATCTGCACTGAATACTTTCATTATCCAAGCCAGGCAAAACATTCTACGTGCCAATTTAAGTGACCTTCATAAAAGATTCATCCACATATCTCTGAAAGCTTGTGTCTCTGATGCACCTCAGTTCTGGAGGTATCTATAGCCTAATGTTGGTTAAAAGTATTCCCTAAAGAAACGAACTATGGAAAATCATACTAAGAGTAAAGACGACATGATTTACTTTTGTTATCAATAAATATCAGCAATGGATTTACCAGAACCACACAGCAGATCAGCTCCCCTTTTCTAGCTATTAAAGCCATTCCTGTGATTAGCAGGTACTGGCAGTAGCACGCCCTCAGTGGGATTTGCCTTTGCAGGAGGAGACTGCCCATTCCACCAAGGCAGCACACTAAAGGCAGCAGCGGAAAGCTCTCCGGGTCATCTCACCCATCCTTCTGCTCTGCAGCAAGACAGTTTACCCTGACAAACCCTCACAGATTTTAGTCTGACCAGCTTTAAAACGTCTCCAGTACGGAGCAATGCAAGTGTCTTACTTGGCGCAGCCCCATTCTGGGCAGCTTTTCCCCAAAGTCCAGTCTAAAACCCTCACACTGCAGGATAAACTGATTATGTTTTACCATGTCAGTAGCCAAAGTAATAATACACCAAATAAAGAATGTCTTTTTGCAAAAGTTGCATCTGCCTAACAAGTTTCCTGTGTTACCCCAAGCTTTTTTTCTTGATTTTGACCCATTCACTCCTACACTTTACAAGCAAAAAATCCAAGGGCATGCACCATTCATTTCTGCAGACTACCTGGCATGCACCACTAGGTCAGAGGAAAACTCCCTAGCACCTTCACTGCCATCACCTCATGAGAGCAGACAGGCTCCAGCAGGAATCAACTATATGCACATCCCACTGAAGCCCAGGATTTGTTCATCAATGACTGCCCTGGAGCACTTTTTTTCCCCAGAGGGAATTCATTTGGTTTCTGTTCAGGAGACACTGACAACTGCTTCAACCAAAGGGGCTGATGGCTCCCCTGCCCTCTATGCTGGCAGCAGGAATGTGGCTATAGGTGGCCTTTGTTCAGAGGCCCCCCAGCCTTCGTGGCATCTTCCAGGAGACTTGAGAGCTCTGGCAGCTCAGAACTAAAGGTAACTTTAAGAGAGGAGGGAAAATGGTGCCAAGGTCCTGCTTATTCTTTTAGGATAGAGCAGAAAATATGGACCAGTGCACAGCTTTGAGGGCCATGCAGCACTGGAATAAACGGTTATAAAGAAAAAAAAGCAGACAAGTTTCATTTTGCCATCACTTACCATGCAGAATTATGTCAAAGTCTCCCTGGTTGAGGCCCTGTGTTCAAGGGGAAAGCCACAATACTAACTCTGCAATAACAGGCACTGAAATTTTGCCACTTATACTGGATGTATATGAAATATCCGCACAAGAGCAGAGCTCTGGAAGTCATGCTGTGCTCTAGCAAAACTTCCAGAGTCATTTAATTGTATTAGTCTAAATTTTACTTCCAAAGATTTACATTATACTTGCAAGCAGCCTGTCAGATAAAGGCACAGATTTGATTAAAAGAGACACCTTCACCCCACAGTCAATATAAAAAAAAGAGTTACAAATGCCACAGATGGCATTTGCAAGAATGTTTAATATAGCTGAAGAGCTGTACTAATAAAGCTGAATGAAGAAGCCAGCTCAGACTTCGTTATACCAGTGCTTGTGTGATAACCTCACATGCTCCCAGCAGGATGAAAGGCAGTGGCCTTAAGCAAGAGCCAAATGAGTGGGCACAGGGGAAGAGAAACCCCCTGCATTGTCAGAAACTCTTTGTTCCCCACCTGGGGAAGCTGAACTTGCTGGTAGAAGGTAAACAGGAGCCCGTGCTCAGGCTGGGCCCCGCTAAGCCAAAAACAGGAGCCCCGAGGGCTGCGGTAAGAGGGTATGTGAGGGCAGCGAAGTGCTATATGGCCCCCAGGTGATTTCCAAGTAAATTGGAGGCACTGAAGTGCTTTGCAGGAGGACAGTATGGTGTGTTTCCCCTAGACTTCCTCAGTAACAGAGCAGTCTTGGAAGCATGTGGCTCAACTAAGAAAGGGGATGAAAAGTGCAAAATTTCAGGGTTTATGGCTACCCTTTCATTTCTTTGGAATGAAGTGCCTTCCAATTGCACATTACAGAAGTGGAAGCAAAGATTAGGAACTTGACTCAACGAGTGAGGAAATTTCTGAGACTCTACTGATGCTCCCAAGTATCCCAAGGAGCTGCTTGTTCATCTGGAAAGTTTAGCACTCCTTAAAATAAAAAAAGGAATGTGGAGAAGACTATCAAAAGGTGCTGAACACCTGTGTTGTCAACAGAAGCCTCAGACCAGTGAATGACAGGGATATGACATGTTGTCCAATGCACAAGGGTTTATACATACATGATCTGTTTGGGGAGAATTCAGAAAAAAGCAGATTAGAAAGGGCGACTCTTACAACACAGTGGTCTTGACTCAACTTCTTGACAAGAACAGGTCATTGACTTCACCTCTTGTGTGGTAACAGAGAACGGGAAAGGTGAAGACATTTACAAGTTCTTATTCAAAGCTGAAGCAGCCGCTGACAGCAGCGCAATAATAAGCATTTTTCTTAAAAAAGCAGCCCCCCCTTTTTTTAAAACCTTCAGCAGCAAACCACCCAGCCGCACCAGGATGAGACCCTGCAGAGCGGAGGAAACTCTGCAGTGCTTAGGGGGAAACACGCGAGTAGCCAGCACAGGAAGAAAGCTCAAGATAACCCAGCTCGCTGCGGAGCACAACTGCTTTCGCCACCCCAGCCCCTCTCTGGGGTTTGGCCCGAACTGCAGAGGCGGATCAACAGAGCAAGCTCACTGCATAGGACACTGCTCTTAGCTCTGAAGCAGGGCCCAGGAGAAACAGGGACATTTTGGACACACCAGGGAGAGACAAATTGAATGGATAAATTCACAGCAGCTCAAGAGAGGAGAAAAAAACAAAAAACCACACACACATATACATAAACCAGAGCACTTGAACTGAACGGCAACGGCCTCAGGAACCAAAAAAAAAAAAAAAAAAAAAAAAAGCGCCCTTCTACCTTCTATCTTGTACAAACCTGTAGCCTACCTGTACTTGAGCTATTATGCTCCACTGCACTCCTAGGGGAAAAAAAAGACTAAAAAGAACAGTAGAAAATTTATCAAAGCATCATCCTTAATGTCACAGGACCTCAACTCTAAGTTTTTCTGCATCTCCCATTTAAAAAAAAAAAAAACACAAAAAAAACACAAAAAAACACTTTCATTAACAGGTAGTCCCTTGCACCTCTAGACAAGAGAAATTCAAGTAAATATCTTAAGAGTAGCAAATATAAAAATAAATTCCGTAAAAAAAGAAATTGGGAATACAAGACTTGGATTTGCTTTGCCTTTATCTAGTAAAGCTCGTGGTGACTTCAGTAGTGCACACCCAACCCTCTCATTCATTAGCTTAGCTTTAGTGGAAATTTAAATAAAAAAAGACACACAAAATCAGAGCACAACTTCTTGACTTCTTGGCACTGAAATGAGTATTATTATTACTGCTCAGGATACTGCAGCAGTCACATCCACTGGGTCCCTGCTATGTCAATGCTAGATGCCTATCTGAAGGGATCCAACCCCTGTCCCTGCCCCCCAAATTCTCAAGTGCTGCTTTTACATTTTCAGTAAGTGTTTTCCACAGCTTCCTTTGCTAAACTGTTAATCAAACTGATAGATCTTACTCCCAGAAAATACTACAGAAAAAAAATGAGGAGATGATTTATAAATCTTATTAGTGGCATGACTGGGCAGCTTCTCTTCAACAGCCGATGCCACTGCCTTTAAAGGACAGTCATTGAAATGCCAGAACTAAATTAGGAGCAACTGGCTTCTGCTTGGGAATCTTCAGAGAGGTGCCAACCACAGACTAAGATATGAATTGAACTCCAATTTCCCCTGCTGCTATGGGGCAGCATGAAATGAGATATACCTGGATTTATTATTTTTTTCCCCCCAAAGCATCGTGTCCCAAAGCCATGAGATTGATACCTCTGTAAACAACAGCTTGAGTCAGAGGGATTTCACAGAGCCTGTTACAAAGAACAGGCACTTTAAATATCCAAATGAAAAACCATTCTCAGCATTTATAATCTAGGATTTAGTTCAAGCAATTCCTACAGCTTCAGCATTTCTTTCTTCTGTAAGAGACATTTTGCTTCATGTTAGCTTCAGGATAGGTTGTATTTCTGCTCATCTTTGTAGCATTTCCCAAGGAGACAAACAAGCCTGGAGCTCTGAAGTCAAGGGCAGCTGTTGATCCCGCTCCTTCCCCAGCAGATGTGTTGCCAGCTCCCCATTGGGCTGCACAGCTGGCCAGCTCACTGGGATGTCACCTTAGGCACAGCAGTGATGGATGGTGCTGCTCCTCACCCGCCTCCAACCTGCCAGCTGGCTCAGAAATCACATACACACCGATCCGTAGTGCTCCGTGGCTCCCTGCTGAAAACCCGCTCCTCATTCCTCTGCTGCTGTGCTCCCACAAAAAGACCTTAGAGATCTGCAAGGCTGTTGGAAACCTATTTGCATCGTTTGCACAACACACTGAAAAGGCAGCATTGGAGAGTTGGCGACTAACGAAGAAATGCTGTTGTCCACAGTCATGTAGCCGGCGATTTCATTTGATGATTAGGAGCCTGCTAGGAATATACAAGTCCGAGGGGAGACTGTAGACCTTTTAGTGCTGAATAGATATCTGTTATCATGAAATCAGCACACCTATGCAGGCCTGCACCAATCGCTGCTAAAGTTGCAGGTAATCAGACTGTCATTTTCACTGCGTGCCATACTAACCAGGGAGAGAGCGAGTCCTATCCATTTGGGGGCACAAATAAATCAATCTTTATTTGGCTTTAATTTTGTTACATCCCTGAAGCTTTGTGCCCCTAGGAAGTAATTTTCGAGCGAAGTCCCCATCGACATCAGCCTGCTGCTCAACAACTGCGGTTCTCATGCGAGGACGAGGGTCGGTGTCCCGAGGCGCGAGCGAGGCCGCAGCACCACACGCCTCTCGCACCGCAGTATTGCATTAATAGTTTCCTCGTGCCCTCCCGCTCCGCGGGGCCTTGCCCAGCAGGCAGCACCACCGCCTTGCCGAGCCCGTCAGCACCGCAGCTCCTTCCCGCCGAGGCTTCGACACCCACTTGCAAGCAGGAGGCTGCTCTTCAGCAGCAGGTCTCACTTCTGCTGTCAGAAACCCACGGGGCAGCACGGGCAGCAGCACCGCGGTGCTCCGGTGCAAAGGCACTTCAGCCCCTGCCTGCATCACTGCTCTTCCCCGCTCCCCCCTGCCTTGCGGCCCTGCGTGCATGGGCAGCATCTTTCAATACCAAAAACTCCTGACTGTGAAGGTTGCGGGGTGCATGAACAAAGGACATCAGGAGATGCTGGCTCTGTACAAGGTCTTTTAAAACACCCTCACCCTCTCAGAGCTCAGCATCTAAATAGATAGAAGAAAAAGTCAGAATCATCCATTTTACCAAGGGGAAACTGGGGCACAAAGAATAGCTTGGCCAACATGCATGGGAAATCTCAACAGGATGAGATTTCCCCTCCCCAAACCACTTTGGATGATCCAGCCTGGGCTCTCCTCTGCCTGTCCCCTTAATCCCCAGACCTTCCTCCTCCTCATGCTCCCCATGGCAGCATAAGGGCCTCCTTGGAGCAGAAAAGCCAACCTCTGCTCCTAGCTGCTCTAACTGCGCCTCCCTCCCAAGAGGGAGGATTACAGGTATTTTGCACTAGCTCATGTAAAAAGCCAAAGCTTTCAACTGGTTATTCTGGGATTTCTCAGCTCCACAGCCACCATGGAGAACACAGCGCCCTGCCCGAGCCAGCGCCAGCACTGACACGGGCGCCCACAGCAGCGCTCAACAGGCGCTGCCTGCGTCAGGCTGCAGGCGCTGCGGGTGCACCGGCAAGTCGGCATCCCCGCAGGACACGGAGGTGCCACAGCGACTCCTTCTGCTGCCCCCCTTCCTGGGCAAGTCTGTTCACCGGAGTCATCCCAGATGCAGACGTTTAAGCGCGCGCACACACACACACACAGAGGAAGCAACAGGAGAGAGACACTGACATTCACATGCACACATTGTACACGGTTATCTTTGCTCCTTTTAGCATATTCTGCACGCAGCCCAGGCAATTAAATAGCTGCACAGGCTGCTAATTGCTGAAAAGGAACAAGACAAGCTCATTTAATAACATCATAGCCACAGTTACAGTCAGTGTGACGCCAGCTGGTAAATATGCCTGGGGGGGTGCCAACGACACGCTGGGGTATTTTTGCAGCCGGGCAGTAAAGGGTTGGTTCTATTTTTACCGGCCTCGGGCGCTACGGCTCAGCCCATCGAGCATCCCGCCGACGTCGGCGTGACGCCGCGTCACGTACGGCTGCGGGGCTCCCGCCCTTCCGAGCGAGGGGTGAGGAACGCGGAGCCGCATTAAGCATCTGGAAAATTACTGCAGCCTCGCGCCGGGGCTGCCCGGGATGAGTCACGAGCGGTTGCCCAGGCAACTGCTCTTTTCCTCCTGCTGCCGCCGCTGCCACTCAGTTGTGTCGGGGCCAAGGTGCCCAGAGGCCCAAGGCGCCCCGGAGGCCGGGCCCACAGAGGTGGCGCCGCCACCCTGCCGGAGCGCCCCGTCATCCAACCGCGTTGGCATCCGCAGCCTGTCAGCCCAGGGCCTTAAAGAAGGGAATATAAAAAAAAAAAAAAAAAAAAAAAAAACAGCGAGAGGAATGGGGGAACAGGTAGCACTCATTTTTATCCGACCTGCCTACCAGACGCACAACAGGATTTGCTAGCAAAAAAAAGTGTGTTACCTTACCACTAAGCAACATCTATAAGTAAAAATAAATACCACCTCACCCTATAAATTAACCTAAGATGACCAATGGCAGCACCAGATACCGTGTTTTAAACCCGCACACTTGGCTGCCTGCACACAAGTGTGGTGCTGACCTAGCATTTAGGGTAACAACCCAGGCAAGTCATTGCAGCTCAGAAAAGTCCCATTCAGCACCTTTCAAGCACAGAGATAGAGCTGGAAAGAGCCAAAATATTGTTGCTAAGCAATATGAGAATCCTGGAACACTCAAAATCCACTGTCTCCATCAACCTGCTGAGGTAAATGCACTGGATGCCAAAGTACTTCTGACAAGACAAGAACAAGTCCTTGCTTACGCTATACACGGGTATCCTTGATCTCACCGAATGCTTCTCATAAGTTTATGTCCAATATTGTCAATTTTCATCTCCTCATTTTCACATCATGAACTTACTAATGTACCCCCCCCTCAGCCCCCCCAAAAGGCAGCTTAAATGGCTGCTGATAGGGTCTGACCCTGACAGGGGACCAAACAGCACAGACATCCACTTGTCTGGTATTAGCTAGAGTAGGACCAAGCTACAGACTAGGCAACCCTGAAAGTAAGATGGGAAGAGGTCAGCAAGGGCAGCATGAAGGCCCGCAGCATGCGGGCAAAGGAATGAAGCTGATGTGTGCCACACTAATTTATCATCTTGGTCCTCGACTGTGTGTGCTCCAGTAGCAGGCACTTTGGAGCCAAGAGCATTTACTCCTAGACCTCCCATGTAAATCTGATTTCAGTTCCCCATTTTAGATCTGCTGGAGTCTTAAATACATTTGGCATCTGTTACTCTTCAAGGCCCTACAGGGAGGGACACAATAGCACTGGCGCTGTGGTCCTTCTGTCCAGGAACTTGTCTGACTCTGCTTGAGCCCCTCTGGGGAACCTCAATCACAGGCATACAAAGACCCAGACTGCTTCAAAACTGTCAGACCCACCAGACTTTCCCCCAAACCTGTGGTCTGAAGCAAGAACCACTTCCTTTTACCCAGATGGGAGCAAGTCTGAAGACCAGCAGTAGGCTCAGCAGACCAACTTCCACAGAGCTTAAGGGCCATTTGATGGCCACTAAAGCATAAAGGCTGTTTAAGTCTCCAGAGCAGTAGATAGGCCTGTCTGCTGTGGGAGGCAGTTTGCCCTGCATTTATCTTCCAAACCAACCTTGACCTTCAGCATTGTAGGCATTTTTATTGGGCATTAGTCTGTGAAAGGATGGAGTAGGTAGACTGTGTTTTTCCCTACACATTTGTTTTTAGGGAGGGAGAAATGACCTTTTCCCTCCTGCTCTTCACCGGTGGATATCATCATTCAAGAACAAGATCATGTCTCATTTAACTTGAGGTTAGTTTTTGTGCACAGAGAGCCCACAGCTTCAGAACACTCTTTGCTAGATCATTTATTTCAAAAAAGTTTTGACCCCTGTAAAGTCTGAACAACTACCTTGCTATCCCCCAGCTGCTGCAACTGCAATATGAGCAGCACTCACTCTCTCTCCTTCTCCACCATCCAGCAATATGTTATGAAGACTGCCAAACAGCAGCAATAGGCTGATTTTTTCTTGTATTCATCAAGACACTTCCAGCAAAGCCATCCAGCTCCTACTAGACCTCCGATCAGTGAAGCTTTCGGAGCAATAAGCCTGCTCTGTGGCACCCTCCTCCAGCCAAAGTCCACGCTAGCATTTAATCAGAAACCCTGGAGCTGCCAAGCAAGAGTCTAAGGAGCACACTCCTGGGATCCCAAAGTGTGCTACTTTGCCCAGACTCGTAAGGGGCCACAGCCCGAGTCTGTCTTGTTGAGCAAGCAGGCAAGCTGAAACACTTGGTCCCATAACGGTCCTGTTAGTCAAGGGCAGAGGGCAGCTGCAGATCTGAAAAGGTTGAACCTCTAAAAAGGAGGTTGTGATATGAAAACAGATGAAGACCTCCAAACTGGGAAGCTACCAGAGGATAGGGAGTGTCCTGCTGCCAGGCCTCCCAGCTCAAGGAAAGGAGCAGTTGGGTCTGGAAAACCTCCAGTGATGGAGCCTGCACAGCCTCACTGGGCAACTGGCTCCACCACCTCACTCTCCCCGGGGGGAAAAAGCTTTTCTTTAATCCGGTCTGAACCTCTTGTTTTTTCACCCACATGGAAAACCAGCAAACTGTCTAAAAGAAACAGAAGCCACTTAAGTCTCCTGGGTGAAATTTTCCCTGCAGAAAACAGTAATTTCCACAGTCCAGTGGGCTCCTTACTGGGGACCTCCACAAGGATGCAAAGGGCACTGGTTAGCATGTGCAAATACAGTTTGTTCAGTCACTCTCTTCTAGGATGGAGAGGGGAGAATGGGACTCTACAACCCTACTCAATGTTATTTCATTTTTTCACTTCACAGGTTTCCAGATCATCTTTCTTCAATGGCCCAGCCTGTTTCCATCATGACACAACTGGAATTAAAAAGTGCTTTTGACAGAGATTACTTGAAATATGAGAGCAAGGAAAGATAAACAAACACTGTCTCTCTTTGAATTCATCAGGCTTTTTGCATTTTACCCAAACCTCATTCCATGCTCCAACTACTAACATTTGCCAAATAATTCTAGATCTAGGGCAGAACATGCAGATTGCTGAAGGAAGGCTCCTGTACTCAAGTTGCAGACTTGTCACATGGACATTATTTCAGTGGTAGAAAGTCTTCCTTATCACGATAGCTACGTTACCAGTTTCCAAAATGCATCTACATTTTTGCTTCAGATAGGAGTGGGGAGGAAGGGGAATCCCTTCAGTTTTCTGTGACATCTGTAAAACAGCAGTAGCTCTTTGCTCCTCATCCTGTTGCAGAGAGGATGAAGATCCAGCAGCTGATGCTCCTGACTAAGCCTGACTTGCTCATGTGGCCATGAGCAAGTTATCAGTTTTCAGACCTGATAGAGTTCAGAAAAATCCACCAGGACAAACTAGGAAAGGTACACCCCCCCACCACCACCCCCCCAACCCAAGGTACTCCAGTTTAACAAACTGGAATACAGCTTCAATACACAGCTTAATTTAAGGACTATGTTTGGGACCACATCCCAAGTCAAATGCACCTTCAAAATGTACGTATCCTTCCAAGAAGTGGGCATACCTGAGTTCTAGAGGCTTACATTGCCAGTGCTTGCAGTCACCACTAGCAGCTGATGCAGGGACCACGCTTATCTGAAGATGAGGTCCTGAGTTTTTACTACTTTGGAAGTCAGGTAGTGTGTTTTCTGCCCCCTCCCAAATCACGGAAGTGATAGGATCACTGGTTTATTGTGGGACAATAAACTCTCAAGAAATGGAAGCAAATATATTTAGTTCAAGACATGTCTCTCAAGGAGATACAAAAAAAACTGCAAAATTCTTCAAGAAAAAGCTGTTGAGGCCAGAAGTTCACAGAAGGTGAAGGTAACGAAGAACTGTGTCTTCATTATCATAGGAATTGCCATATCTAGCATTTCTGAAAGCCCTTTACCAAGTCACCAAGCAAAATCTGGCCATTTAAGGTCCATTTATGTGATTCTGTATGCACCTTACAAGAGGAGCAGAATTCTTACAACACTATCAAGAAGTTTAGATGATATATTCACATTTTACACTGACAAAATGTTCTTCTCTGTAAAGAACAAAGCAAGGATGGAATGATAGCAAAAAGAGAGGCCATAAAAAAAAAAAGAGGTTTAAAGCTTATGAAAACCAGTTATCAAAAGAAAAAGACAACTTTATACAGAAGCAGAATGATAATACACTTGATTCTCCAAATAGAAAATCCTCTTGTGCAAAAATAGCCCTCTCAAGCTCCAGAGTTGCTATAAGAACAAAAGAAACATCTTTCAACCCTGAAAGTAAAATAAAATGCCAGGAAAGTCTTGGTGAAAAATCTTGCCCCAGGAGAACAATGCCAAGGATGATGCAAGGGCAGGGAATTAGTGCACGAGCACTGGAAAGTGAAACTGAACATAGATACAGTGAAATTACTCCGACTTGGTTTTCCTTGTGAACGCACACCAAAACACACCCAAAACATACAGCATTCAGGCCAGCTGAATAATACTGCATGCTATTCCAGCAAGTAGACCTTATTTTCTGCATGAAATGGTGTTTTTCATCTTTCTAGATGGCCTCTAAATACAGAGCAATTAGTTTTTAAGGTGCATAATGAGGAGAAGAGAAGGACACTTGGAACAACACTTCCATTCAGCAGCAATCCTCAGTGCAAGGTTAGCTGGTGAAAACTGCCTTCAAGGCCTTGAAGACCTGGCCTCAGCATGGACAGCACCAGTGCAGAGTCCCAGCATGACCTGGTTGATGACCATGAGCAAGGAAAGGAGGATTCCAAGTGAGTCCAAGTAGGATGCATTTCCTAAATCCCATCTGGGACTTTTTGCTAAGTCTGCCAATAAGAACATAAGGGAAAGCCTGCAGGCTTTGTCTGCTCTCATGCTGACCTTCTTCCACTTGGATCAGTAGAGAGCCCAAAGCCCTCACAGGCTCCATCGCCCACATTAATCATCACAGACATCAGCACCTGCTAGAAAAGGCTCCGCACAGCGACAGTGCCGGTTTGTTGCCACAGCAACACTGTTTATGATCTCGCACCACCCGGGTCACCCAGGAGCCCTTCGGAAAGCCGCCCCTTCCCCAGGGCCCGTGCGGGACAGCGACGCCGCTGCCTCTCAGGCTCACAAGCTGAACTGACACTGGCAAAACGCAGATCGGCGGCGTAAGAGAAATTAGTCTCAGTTCTGAGGAGGAGCCTATTCCCACTAAGGACTCTGTTTACAGACACGAACAAGGAAGGAGGAAAGCCGAAAAGCAATTTTTAAGCAGTAACTGGGAACTAAAGCAAGACTGAATGCTCAAGCACAGCACGTTTCCTGCTCAGCCTGTTTGCCTGCATTGCAGATCTGATGCAGTGCAGCTCTGCACATGCAGCAGCCGTCAAACTGCTCCCACTGCCCAGCACACTGGCTCCCTTCAAACCAGCACGGACTTTGACATAGCACGGCCAAAAGCCTCTTCCTTATATGTTCTCTACTCCTCTTCTCAATTTCCCGAGTTCACTAGTGCTAGGAAGGACAAGGCCTTCTTTAGTAATGACAAAATCTCCTAAAAGCCAGGGTAGAAAACAGGATCACAGCATCTTTCCTGTAGGAATGAGGGATACTGCAAGCTCGCCAGGAGTACCATAAAACAGGGATCCTTACGGCACAGTTTCCACACAAGCCAAAAAGGACACTGCGTGTCTTAAGAACCTCTTCATTTGCTTAAGATGAAAGACAACCAAAAAAAATCCAGACAGTCACTCTATCCCTCAGCTGAGCTTTATCAACTCTAAGTGCCCCACACAGCCATGACTTCCAGCTGACATCCTAGCCAAGGGATGGTCACATTTTGGTTCCCTAGATCAGATACAGCTCCCTTCTTTCTTAAGGGCCCATAAATTGGTTCCAAATTCTCCAAGATGAAAGATAACAATGTCAAAATATAAGTCAATCTTATGCATTTAATGTACCAATTCTCATGAACTACAGGACAGCAGCCAGCCCCACCTCCACTCAGCAGGGCAACTATCAAGACAGACACTTAAACAACAACAACAATCTTTCCCAAGAAAGCCTAATCCAGCAGCCTACCAGCAGCTAAGTCATGCTGCTCTCCCATTTTCCCCATTTCTGTGCTTCTCCCCAGGATGCTTGCATACCCCAACACTTGCTGTTCTTGGTGACTGCACAAGAACAAGTCTACCACGTAGAATACATTATCCCATCACTAGAATCTGTCACTTCACACAACAAATTTCCTGGAATTTCATAAATTATGCCCTTTATTGGCATGTCAGGCCTTCTCTGCTGGTAATTTTTCATGCCACATTGTTAACTATTTGATGTAACAGTGAATCTGAGCAGCATACCCAAGTCTAACCTTGGGATTGGGAAAGGGGGTGCATACACTGACCCTTCTCCCAGCACACTACCAGAACCCACATGCTTATAGCCACCTCTTACAGCCAGTCTATCCTATTTTTGTTCCATTTACTACTTTGATTTATCAAAAAAAAAAATCAAGTGGCAAGAAACCCCACTCTGGAGAAGCTTCTATTTATTAACCAGTGGGTCTAGAAGTCAGCCATTTAGGACATCTCATCTGATTACTGTGCTGAAAGAAACAACAAATACTCATCTTCCCAATTCGTCTTCCTCCCAGCCTTTACAGCACTCCCCTGTGTCACCTGTCACCTCTCGTCCACCACAAGGCATGGAATCTAAAGTCCTTCAAGTAGAAATGAGCCCCCACCTCTGCCCTACCTTGTTGCACATTTTCTCTCCATATTTCTTTCTAGCTCTGCTGCATCATTTCTGACACAGAGAAGGGCCTTAGTCCTTTCTTGTTGCCTTTCTCCATATTTTGTCTAGTTCTGCTCTATTGGTTTTGAGGCAGAGCTATTGGAACCAGCTACATATTCCAGAGGTAGACTACACTTTTGATTTATACTGCAACAGAATGGATTTTTTAGCATCTACTCCTTTTCTAGTATCTCCTGACTTTAATTGGTGTGCACTAAGCCAAACATCATCTAATGAAATACCCACAATGACACCAAGATCTTTCTTAAACAGTAGTAGATAAACTATAGCCCATCCTTGTGCCTATATATAACAGGTATTACTTTTCCCCCCCCACGCTGAGGCATTAATTACTTCACACTTAATCAGCTTCTACAGGCAACGTTATTGCCCATAATGGATCCAGATCAGCAACGGAGACGGTGCTGCCGTGGGCACGCGACCAAGACCCAGTACATTGGCTCCAGCAGCTAATGGAAAGTGTCAGACACTGATGTCATCCCTGAGCCCTGCTGGACTGTGTGTGACCTACTGAGCTTGTTTTATCCCTTCCACCCCACTTGCTCCCTTTGTAGGGATTGGGTGATGTAGGAGATAACTCCTTTCACAACAAGTACGCTGCAGGGAATGTGGACAGTGTCACCCTCCCTCTGCAGGGCTACACATGCAGAAAAATAAAAACAAGCAGAAAAAATAAACATCCTTCTAACCCACAGCCCCAAGGGGTTTAGTCATTCCACAGCTTTGGAGTCAAACACAGTTATGTCCCTGGTAGAGAAAATACAATATATGTCACAAAGCATAGCTTGAGGTAGAGTGTAACAGCTATGAAGCTCCCCTCCCCCCAGTAGTAAGTGGAAAACACATACGGATGCTTTAAAAAGAGCATATTTCATCTTTCAGATTCACTGTACATCCCTACAAAGCTTTTTTATTCTTGTGTCTTTCAATTCTGTCATCAACAAGATGTTCCTTCAGCCCTCAGTCATTTAGTAGCCATCTAACACCATCTGCTGGATTGGGAAGAGAAGAGGGAAAAATAAAGACAAAAGCCACACCAGCAATTTGCTGCCAGGCAGAAGGGAAGCAAAGCATAGAGGGGCTTGCAGACTGGGTTTGACTGGGGTAGCCTCCCCACGCTCCCAGGGGTTATTTTCATTCCCCTGCTCTGAGCTGCTGCTGGCATTAGCGGGGGGGAAATCATCACAGTCACAGTCAAGAAGTCTTTTGCTCCAGGTTGTGCAAACCATACTGGGGGCTGCGCCAGGTAATTACACTTCAAGGCTACCACTTAACTGCAAAGCAGCTAAGCCCCATCCTGATTAAATAAAACACTACCCAAAAAGTTACCCTGAAAACAAGCCTTCTGCAAATGCAAAAGCAGAGCTGGGAGGAAGCACGGCAGGAGCCGGATTGCTGCGGCCAAGGCAGCCCTGCAGCAGGGGCAGACGCTGGGCGCAGGAGCCCCATGGCAGCCCCAGGCTCGCACAGCAGCTTCGTCATCGCGCCCTGCAGAGACAGGGGACACTGCCGCCTCTCACCGCCCCAGGCACAAGCGCCACTCCGAGACCAGCAGCGAGACATCAACATCCAGCTGGGCAGCTGCTGACCTGCTGGATGCGAGATGTTTTTAATTGCTTGTTTACTGCAAGGGAACATAACCCCTTTCCTGTTAATTCAGGTCATAGGAAACGCATCATCATCCACCTCCTTGCAGCGCTGGGTGCAGAGTCTAAGCTTAAGGACCATCATAGGCCTGGCTCAAACTAAAAAAAAAGTGGATGTTCTGATTCCCACTTCTCCACTCTCTCTCTCTCCATTTTTTTTTCCTATTATGGTGAAATTAGGAATGAAGCACATGTTTAAAAGTTTAGACACCTGTGCAAGGTCCTGATATAATCAGCCAAGCTATGAAAGGATGAAAGATTATCCTTATTGAATCCTTATCCTAAGGGAGTTGGGAAAAATATTAAAAATATTGCCAGGATTTTACTCTGACACCCAAGGCATCTCCTCCTTTATTCCAGGATTTCCTCTGCTCCAGGTTTTCTGGGACCTCCCCTATTTTAGGGGAACCAATTCCCTAGCATTAACAAGGCTCCTGGTTCCTTTGTGTTGAGTGACATCAGGAGCCCACACAGCAACCACACAGTGGCAGGGGTATAAAACATGCTCCTGGAAGTCCCTTCCAATTCAATTTCCTAAGTTGCTTGCCTATTTATATCAACCCTTCCAACAGAAAAATTGAGAACACATACAGGCTCCACGAACCAGAGCTCCTGCTATAAACAATGTCAAGAAAATTTGCTCTAGGTTATTTGAATCTTGGATTTAAATCAATCTGGACAAAGCATTTTATTTTACGCTGACAGAAGATACCAAAAGCAATGTGTCCCTGCTGGAGATTTGACTTTTCAACAAGAAAATGGTTCAATTGAGCAACATATGTTAGAGAAATTGATTTTATTTTTTTTTTGGTCTGGTTATTGCTTGTGCAGGGAGCAGCAAGGACCCGAGGGCATCCAAACACATCAGATACAGAGAACATGGCCAGTTTTCTGTCTGCCAGCTACTGCTATGGGAAGGGTTACCAACGCAGCTCAGTCACACACAGACAAGGGCCTTGTCCCAAGGCTAAAAATGCCATTAACATCTTGCAGGGCCCAAGAGGAAGGTGGTCTGTGGTGGTTTACACCAGCAGAACTTCTGTCCCTCAGAGCCATCTTCAGCACCTCAGCCAGCCTTGCCCTGTGCCTGGACACTTTATACCCACTCCACATTCATTTTCCCCTTATTTAGGCTGTCACAGCTGTGCTCCAATAACACTAGGTATCACATCCCACCATTCCCTGAGGAAACATCCAAAAGGACCTAGAGCAAAAGAAATCTAGAGATACAAAATCCACAAAGTCCAAACTGTCACATGAGGACACAAATAAGCAGAGTGAAAAGAAGAGAAATTCTGATTTTTTTTTTTCAATCCAAGCATAAACATGCACAATGACTTTATAGAAAAATGACTTATTGCATGGCTTCTTCTGCAGTCTTACACTAGCATCACTGCCCTCACTAAAAGAAAGAACAAGCTTGGGACATTAACATAGGCATATTACAAAATGCTTAAATCCCTCCACCTAGGTTTTCTAAAATATAACTACTCTAAAAGCCCTCTTTTAAAACTCATAAGTTTTTTTTTTTCCTAGTATGGAGCTAGTTTAAAAAAAAAAACAAACTATAATTTAGCAGTAAAATCCTACTTGGTTCTTACCAGATAATATAGTTCTAGCCAGACTAGCATTTAGTCATCTGAATTACTTGCAAGAGATAATCATTTTTTTCCCGTTTCACAATAAAACAGAAGGAAAGAAAGGAAGGGAGGAAAAAAAATAAAAATAAAAAAATAAAAGAGAGTCTGGAGAAGTGAAAATAAACACCTCAGCTTAATAAAGTTAACACCCTCAGAAGAGGTTTCTGGTGTTTAGTTTTTAAGCCGTAAGTACTCTCAATTTCAAAAGTGAAAGTCCTTCTCATTTAATGTATTAGAATTCAACCACCATTGTGAACTTTTATATTCAAACCTTTAACCTTTCCAAAAGGGTTTTAAACCAGCAAAGTTAACCTGCCTCACAACAAAAGTTTTTTTTCCCCCCCTTAAAAAAAAAAAAAAAAAAATTTTACAGAAGTAGCATCAATAAATAGTGATAGCATCAAAAAAACCCTCACTTTTTGCATATATACACCCTTAATTTTCCATATATTACTAGTAAAGTCAGAGATTTTTTTTTTTTTAAGCCACCATTGTTTGCCATTTGAACAGACAGGACAAGTGAACCAAGCAAAGATGTAAGAAAAATGTAAAATAACCCTGTCTGTGCCCTCACTGGGGCACCTACCCTACGCTATCACCTGGCAGATGCCATCCAGTGCATGGAGAACAACCTCATTTTTCCCCTGCTAAGGCAACAGATTTCTGCAGTAAAAAGGCTCTTCGCCAGGTCACTCACAGGCCCCTCATCAGGATCCCACCTGCAGCTGAAAGCAGGAGCCTGACCCTCAACCAAAACCTCATTAGCAGGGACATCTCTATCTCTGGCACCACCGCTCAGACCAGCCAAGGGGCAGATCTGAACACAGAGACAAACCCACCCCGGTTTGAAGCTATTCAGGACACCATCCAGATGTTCACTCACCAGAGGTGGGAGTCCCATCAAGGCAGGCAGACGTTAGAGAGCTCCAGGGCTGCTTCCCCATGGATGGGAGCCAAGGGCCTCCGATGCAGGCTGGACTCTGTCCCCCAGCACTGACCCAGGCCATGACAGCAGTGAGCCTGAGAAGCACCAGACAAGGCAAGAAACCAGGCCCAAAATTGGGCCAGAAAAGCCAAACAGCAACTTGGGTAAAAGAACTAGGAGCAGACACATCACCACCCTTACCCCTAAATAACTCTGAAGCCCATCGGGGCTGAGCTTAAACTGGGGGAGACAGGTGAAGCTCATCAGGGTCATTAAGGCTCATTAATGCCCAAAGGGTTACAGGTGTTTTGGTGGTGGTGGTTGGGGGGTGTCTTTCTTCCTCCCCACCCCCATTTCCCCTCCACACACCTTTTTTTCTTTCCACCAAGTTTGGCAGAAAAGCAAAGATAAGGTGAATTAGATGTTTCTTTTTTCCTGACTTTCCCCAGAGCAGCCTGAAAAGCCACCATATTGCTGCTGCTGTTGTTGCAGGTTATCTAAGCAAACTGCTTCCTTCTAGGAATATGTTCTTTTTTCTTATGCTGTTGTATTAATAATGTCTTACTCAGAGTACTGCTCGCATGTCCCATGGGGAGTTCTAGGGCCATCGTGCTGCTGCCTCCGCAGGTGATACCTGTGCAAATGATACTCACAACTCCAGAGTATGAGGAAGTCTCCAACAAGACGGGGCCTCGTTTTGCTTGTGCTGTACACACTGTGAGAGGAATTCCTACCTCACAGATTTCCCATGACAGAGCTTAAGAGAAAAGCAGACTCCTCAGTTTTCAAATGAGACACTGATACATCTGCTGTGTATCTAAGATCCAGACACAAAAAATACACAGGTATTTGACCTGTGGGGATCTCAGTCATTTGTGGAAAGCCTACAGAAAATCTATAAAAACTCCAGAAATTCAGTCCAGTTAACTCACATTCTGGCCTAGTCAACTCTTCTGCCACCAATTCTTCTTCAAAAATTCAGCATAACATTCAAATCAACCTAAAAATCACTCATACTTTCAAACTGTATAGTAAGCATTAATACATAATTGTCCTTACACCAGGTATATCAAGTGGTGTTCTAGTCTCAGCACAATGTGACACACCATGGATTCAGCCTTTACATGAAGGCAATTTTTTTATTTAAATCCATATATTTTATTTAGAGGGATGATTTTTAACATACATGCTTGCATAGCCCTTAAAGGAGACAAACTTGCTTTAACATAAGATAGATATATAGAATATGTGTGCTATAGAACAATATTACATACTTCTTTCAGAATATACTGGTATAAGCGCCTTTAAATTGAATCAATTGAGCATACATTATGGGAGATAGAACGGTATAACATATGGCTAAAATACAAATACTGATAAATATTATTAATTGTTATCATGCTCATTTTACTGTTATACAGATAGAAATAGTTTTTTAAAAAAGCGAGAAAGAGAAGAGTTAAGAATCTAGAACTGTCTTCAGGACAGGAGTTCACTTGAGTGCTGAACTGAGTGTCTGGTATTAAATCTCAGCAAACAGTAGCAATTAAGTGTAAACTGCACAAACATTTTTCCAGTAGCACAGCAATCCAGATTCTTCTGAGTTTTTAAATTGTTGTTAGCTTTAAAGGCTACCAAGCTTTATTCCCCTGTTTCTACACTTGCTAAATTCCAGCCAAAACAGAGGTCAGAGAATTGACATTTCGTGGCAGAAAAGGTCACAAAAACAAGAGAAAATGGAACTACTGGCAATCAGGCTTGGTTTTCTGGACCCTACTGAGTATATTTTGCAGTTTCAGATGTGACACAGCTTTCTTAGACAGTTGAAATTGTGGGAACTGAACCGGCTCTTGGAAAACTGTGGTCTGCTAAGAAAATTTGTGATTGTGCTAATGGTTTGTTGAGTCCTCATAGAGAAGCAAATGGTTTCTGCTTACTTTGCGAAGTAAATAGCATTTCAGACTCAAACAATGATCTGTATTTTGCAAAAAGGGCTCATGAGCACAAAGCTCTGGATACCACAGGAACGTGAGATGCCAGGCAGTCAAACCCAGGTCTCCGTCCAGGGTCCCCAGATAGGACTCTCACCATAGTGTGAAGATCCTACACTGGGAGAGAAAAAGAAAGAAGAAAGGACAAACAAACATAGGCAATAAAGTAATCCTCACCTGCAGGAAAAAACTGTCCTCCTAGAGGAGAGGACATGCAAGCATCACCTCGTTAAAAAAAAACCTTACAAAAATAAAAGATCAAGACACTTAGGATGCCCATGGTTCACCGTGGGACTTGGGCAAGTCACCGCTGTGGCGGGGCAGCAGAGGGGTGGCTGCCACCGAGGTCTGCCAGCAGCAGCAGCAGCAGCGGTTTCCTGAATTGCCTCAGCACTTGCACTGGGGCAAAGCTTGGGAGCGCCAGCGAGCGGGGCAGGCGAGGCGATGGCGCGGGAGCCGGGGAGAGCAGGGAAGGCGAGACGCGCGCAGCGGCCACGCTGCAGGGCCAAGGCGGAGCGCTGCGGAGCGGCGCTGACAAGAAGGGCGCTCGCGAGCGCGCGTGCTCTTGTCCACGGCGCCTTGAGGGAATCGAGGCACGGCACGTGCCAGGCGGCCAGCCCTTTGAGAATGCCTCCGTGTTTCTGGAGCGACACGTACGGGGAAAATCCGGGCAGTGGTCCCAGCGCATCTCCGGAGGCAGCAGGCAGGACTTCCTCGCGTAACGGTCCCCGCAGGCGCGTAAGCCTGCGGTGAGCTGTGATGGTTCACCCTGTCCTCGTGAAGAGCACGTGGGGCATCAGCGCCTCTCCTCCCCCATTACTGCCCTTCCCCTATGCCCTACAAGGGAGGCAAAGAGGTAGAGGGCCCTTGAGAAAGCGAAGCGCAGTGGGTACCGGTTTGCTGGTGTCTTGGTGGGACGAGGATACTAAGATGGCCCAACACATTCACATGGCAAACCAGCTGTCATAACCTCAATACAGAAGTTAATAGAAATCAGTCTTCTTGTAGGCTTAAAACGATGAGCCCACATTCAAACTCGGGATCTTAAAATTCAGGAGAAAGGCCTGAAGTACCTGGGTATCTTAACTTGAGGACACCGCTGGTCAAATCAGCAGCTCCAGGAGCCCAGGTGTAGTCTGAACGTTCACAGCAGCTGTGGCCGGGGCCAGCACACAGGGCTCTGCCAGCACCTCCGCGGCCTCTCTAATCCCCGGGGGCTCCCGGCCAGGAAAACAACAGTGCGAGGGAAAAGCCAGAGGGAAAACCTGCCCGTGGTGGGCTCAGCCTGTGCCTCGGCGCGTCTGCGTCCCCTGCCCGGGCTGCCACCGCAGTCCCAGGTGCTCAGTGTTACTTACGCTATTTATGAGCGGAGAGGCCGTGGCTGCCGCTTGTCCCCAGCCGGCCACCACGTCTTCTACCCCCAGCGGTGTTGCTGAGGTGTCCCAAAACCCCCCGGCGAGAGCGGGGCCCTGGCTGAGCAACGGAGGAGGCCCCTTCCCAGCGGGGCTCCTGCAGAGACGCCCCGCGCGGGCGCCACAACCTCCTGCCGCCGCGGCATCGGCCCTGGGCAGGACCCAGCGTTAGAGACAACTTGACCTTAGTTTTTATTTCCTTCCTATTTCGCATTTTATTTCATTTTCAATTTCCACCCCTTTTGGTCTGCTTTTACTTCTTTTTGTGCGTGTGCGGTGCGGCCTCACAGCGCGCCGCCTCACGAACCGCGTAGCGACCGTGCGTTTATGAGCTGCACGCGTTAACGCGTGTGAACGGGGAAATGAAACACGAACCGTGTGTGTGTGTGTGTGTGTGTGTGTGTATTACACGAAGGCGCACGCTGCCGGACCCTTGCCACCTCGGCGCCCCCGTTAGAAACACCAGGGAAAGACGACTGCTGTGGCTCCCTTGTCCATCACCTCCCATGTCCCCAGGCTTTCTGGCTCGGTGATAATGAGAGGTGCTTTATTTCATGCTCCGAGAGACTCAGCAAAATACAGTTAATTTGAACTAATATTAATGTCAGGTAGCGTATTTACCCTGGAGACACGAGAGCAGCTCCAGCTTTTCCAATCTGTGCCTCTATTTCCCTTGCATGCAATCAAGAAATGACTACGCATACAATATTGCCAAAATATATGAAAACTGGCTTTTTCGTTTGATACCTTGCTGCAGTTTCAGCTATTGTTTATAACGACAGGTGAAATACAGAAGCAGAAACAATTATCCTATGACATTAATTGCAAGCACAGTGCTAAGATGGATCAAAGGGCCTTGCTGCTTCCTACGGACCCTTTTTTTTTATCCTCTCAATCCTACAGATTTACCAGAAAAGCTAACTGGAGTCTCTCCTAGCTTATTTATTTGCAAAATAAAAATGCAGTCTACATAACTTCATATAATCAACATTTCACTACAGAAATGCAGTCTCTGGGAACACTAACAAATTAGCTGACCGACTCATTAGCTGTGAGAAAAGCATAGCAAACCCTGGAGCACTAAAAAGTCGTTGCTTGTCTTGTTATTGTTGTTATTTAGCATCTATAACCATCTTGATCTGTGGTGTGCATGGAGAGCTGAACAGCCAGAAGAGGGTAGCATAAGTTAGTTAATAAACTTCATCTGTACAGCAAAGCTATTTTTGAGAGAAACACCTACTTATGTTTTTGGCTGCAAGGCAGACAAATACAACTTGGTGAAACTTGCCTCTGAGCTATTGCCAGAATTTGGAGAGGGCAATTTGAAGGCAGAACTGGCAAGGACTAGCTTGATAACAAGCCACAGAGCTTTTCACCCTCTGCTAGTAACTCCCGTTTGCCCAGGGCTTCTGTCCGCGACTGCTGAACGCCTTGAACAACTGCATGGCTCTGGCCCGCGCGCCAGCAGCGCCCATCAGTAAACCTAGCAGCCTTCCCGAGCGCACCCTGGCACCTCAGCTCGCTGCAGCAACGCCAAGAGGGCACGTGGGGGCAGCAAGGGGGGCCTGTCCCCCCAGGCCCCACCTGAGAGGACAGGAGGGCAGAACTACCCTCGCCGCAGACACAGCGAAGTGCAGGCAGGGGCTCAGCCGGACACCGGGGACGCTGCAGGGGCGGCACATGTGGTTTCAGCCTTGCTCCTGCTTCCTTCAGCCTGGGACTAGCGGTGCAAAGCAAGCCCATGAGCTGGCTTTTGCCAGGGAAAGAACTTGCTGGGGTCGTCTGAGAGCAGGAGGATGAGGAAGGTCTGCAGAGGGCTGGGGGGGAATTGCTTGTGCCTTACACGAGTGTTTAGATATCCCAGACAGGATCAGCTTCCGCTAGGCTACAGGTTGTGCATGCGCCTAGGAAAGCAAAAGCTGTCACCTGCAGGAAACAAACAAACAGAAATGGAGAAAAGCACAGACAGGCAAATGCCCAACATCATAGAGCCAGGCACTGATGGAGAAGATTCCTGTCCTGTCCACTTGCTTCTGGATGAGCTGCTTTCGATTGCTTCAGAGGCAGTTAGTTGAACATGTTTACCTCTTGGAAAGGCAGGCACTGCACCATAATAACCCAATAAAGTGTATTTTATTTGTTTTCTATACCCTATACCCAAAGCAAAGTGGAAATAGCAACCTGAATATATATTTTTTGTTACTCTTTTCTCTCCACCCCTATTTAACACATATACAGTAAAACACTGAAGCTTTCCATTTCCAAGACCTTTGCATGAGACTATAAACGCTGTGTTAGATGCCCTTCACCTGCTGCAGAGCTACAATTCAGCCACCTTCTCAGCTGGAGTGTATCTGCTGTATAGCCCAGAGAGTATCCAGGAGCTGCAGGAGGGAAGGCGACAGAGAACACTGTAGGCAGGTGGCATGAGGGTGGCAAGCTGTAATTTTATCCCCTGAAAAAATTAGTTTCAGGTATTGCGGGAACCTTTGTGTGGCAAATTCTGTATTTTTGCATGTCTTTAAAGCAGTGCAGTCCCTTTAAGCTGTGTATGGGGAACTTGCTTACAAGGTTCCTGGACTTGGCCTTTAGTAACAGAAAGTACTCTTTAAAACAAACACACATAAATATCCAGCTGCTGCGCCTGGTTCATTGAGACTCATGCATCTGACCTTTTCTGACATGATTTAGAAGCAAAGCTAACTCTAAAGATCCTTTCTGGTCATCCTCCTGAATGATGCAGAAAGGCTGCGTTGACAAATCGGCTCCTCTAACATTTCCTGCCTTTGCATTATGCACCTTGGCTTCTGTGGCACTCAAGAGGTTCGTTATGGAAATGATGCCTGATGAAGTCAGCTTTCTGCACACACACCCTGCTCGGAGCCGCGGGGCTAAGGGCTCCGTTGCTGCTCGCCTCAGTCTTGCTTGGCTTGGCACTTGAGGGCGGCCTGTCCGTTAAAAGGAGTGTGAGGATGGCCATGCAGAGTCAGCTAGTCGGGCTAGGGCGGTTTCCCCTTGTGCCTCCACGCTGCCAGACACTGTTCCCTGCAGAGGGATTTGGACTGATGAGGATGCGGTGGGTAAGGGGACGTTACCCCTTAAGAACACACTCGAAGGGCTGCTGTTCACCTCGTTCCCTGGACTGGTAACATTTACAGCACTGTTGCTCACCGTCCACAGGCATGGGTAATGGCTGGAGGAAAACAAACAACAACAACAACAACAAAAAGCAACAGAAAATGAATGGTTTGTTTTAAAACATTTTTCCCATCTGAAAACTCGCTCTGGTACAGTCAAGTACATAATCTGGTAAAAGGTTGCTATCTGAAACAGGTTAGATGAGCTAGATGAGCTTTGGACATCCTAACTGAAAAAACACCAAGGATGGACAGACCAGATGGAGAGTCATGGAGAGAAATGTTTAGATAAATAAATGCGAGTTTCAAGATTTAATTTTTTTTTCTATAAATGTTTACATTTCAAATAATTTGAACTGGCTTTTCTAGTACCCAAATTAGAGAAGAAATGCATGCATTTATTCTAGGGGGAAAGAAGGAGCGTACTTATTAACTAGTTGGACCTAAAATGTCTGTATTTCAGCCCCTCCCAGAACTGTTTGTTGCTCTGTATGCCTATATGCCTATAATGGATCATGAATTAGACTTCATTACATCCCTGCATGTGGATAAGACTCTTATTTCACGCAAGAGACTAGTGAGAAGCACAGAGATAAAAATATTCTGGCTTTAAAATGTCCACTAATTTTAGATACCAGAGTTACTTGTGGCTCTGCCAAGATCCTGATTTTCAAAAGTGCTGTTGAGAAGCTGGAGCAGCAGATGATTATGTTCTCCGAAAGATCAGCCTAGGAATCTTAGATTGGGCCTTTGGGACACATTAAATTAAGTATGTTTATTAAAGCTTGGAAAAAAAGTCTCAATCACAAGGGCAGCTGCAGCTCAGATGTGAATGGGTGCAGAGACCTCTCGCCCCCCTCACCCACATGAGGCCATGAAAGAAGGGCCTAGTTCTGCATTGGATTACTTGATACCAATGCAAGTGGAATGTGGGGTCGCAAATGGGCAGATGCCTAAGCAGGTGTCCCCACCCTCTCACTCTCCTCATGCTGCTGCATCTTGGCTGGAGCTCCCTGCCTCTGCCGCACGGGACTGAGAAGCTCAAGAGAAACGGAGTCATTGTGCCAAGAATAGGGGAGTTTTCTGTGCTGTGGCAGCGCAGGTGGAGACCACGACTAGACACAGGGGCTTACATTCCTCTAACCTCACCTGCAGACCTACACCTGAGTGAAATCACTCTGCCGACGAAGCTAGGATTTTTTGTGGCTATTCCTATTTGCCAGTCCCAGCTTTCAGTATTAGATAACTATTCTAGGGCCAGGCATCTTATTTCTTATTTCTACAATAGATTGCCATTCATTTCCTCTTCCTCAAATCAAGGTCTTATTGCACCATTTAGCAGTATCGAGGAATTCATTTTTTATTCCTAAAAAGTCACTTACTATCCTAATCATTTTCCAGAGCACGGTTTTGATGAGGCATCCTATATGCTGTAAGTGCCATATGCATATTAATAAGCATGAAAAGAAAAGCTAAAACTACCTTAGTCAAACTGACCTCTGCAGAAATATTACTGCTAAAGATCTCTGGAAGGCTTCCTATCTTGAGATACTCTATACAGGAGAGCAGACTGGAGGGACATCAGCAAGTGGGTGTACATACAAATAACTAATATTTCTGTAGGGCTTCACATTTTTTTAAAACACAGATGAATGTTACTAGCAAGCAAGCCCTTCAGGTAAACAGCACCATCCTCATTTTACAGATGGAAGTGACAAAGTGACCTGCCTAAGGAAGACTGTGTACCAGGTCAGTAGCAGATACAGAATTAGTTACGAAACCAGGATTGTCGTAAGGCTTTGTTCATACCTACAAGCCTCACTGCTCCCAAATACCAGTAATTTTCCTGCAATCTTACCTGGGCCCAGGGCTGGCAGCTCCCTTGCTGTGAGGCACTGAGAGCAAATTCGCATGTGGAGAGGATGGCAAAGTCCAGCTGTCATGCCCAGGGAATACCTGAAGGTTATTGCTGGAGCTCTCCAACAAATTCACTTTGGGGAGAAATACAAATCCTCAGTGACTATTGCAGAGACAGTGTCTTAGGACTAGGGAAAACAGGGAGGCCTGAGGAAGCAATCTTAGCTGCTGGCAGTTTCCCAACCACAGGTAAAAGGACAAAATTTTCTTCCCTATTAAGGAGCAGCAAGGTGCCATTGTAATTTCACACGTAGTATGTTAGAAGATAAAGCATGAGAGACATAAGCATTTTGGAAAAGTCCAACCAATAGTCTTTGATTAATAATGACTGACATATGACTGACTGTTTTGATACAGGTTTCCTTATAGTTTGAGCTTAAGTATTTCTGTTAAATAGGATGTCTTACTACATTATAATCAGAGAACAAATTATCTTCCCCCTTTTTTTCTGGCCAATTTCCTCCTACCAAAGGAAGATCAGTTTCTGGAACTCCATACCCAGATCCAGGGAATGGAGAGGACTCAGGAGACATTCTGGCAATAGCAAAACAACATCATTCCAAGTGAGCTCTAACCATATTCCTAAGGACTGCTTTGACTTGAGGGGCAACTGCTTCATGACATGACATTAAAAGCAGGCCTTCAATGTTCTCGTATTTTTGTATAATTGAGAGTGTAATTTAAGCAAGATCATTGACTCGCATCTGTGGCCAACAGTTACAATGCACCTACCCCTAGTACCTATCTCTTCGTATCTTTTCTTTTCTGTGTTTGCTGCCATAAACATACATATGTGCAGAGCTCAGGGCAGACCGGTACAGAGAGACTCATCCTAGCTTCAGCTCTTTCTTGGTTGGTTTTCTGCTTATGCTAACATAAAATAGGGCTCAGTCAGGTTGATGGCATCTGTTCCTTGGAAACAGAGAAAAATTACAGTGGTACCTGCGGGTGAGTGATTTCTCTGCATGTACGAAGGTGGGTACGGAGCAGCCCGATGTCCTCGGAGGGTTGGGTATCGCTCACAGCCATGGGGAGCGTGTGAGGCTGGCAGAGGCAAGGGCCCAGGGTACTGATAGTTAGAGCTTCCCGATGGACTCATGGTGTCTGCGTTGGAAATCAGCCAGCCTCCCACTTGGAGGGGAAAGAGAGAACAAAACTATTACAGCACTGAAACAATGCAGTAAAGAAAAGAACCAGCTTTCCCTCCAAATCAGCTGCGCCTCAGAAATAACAGGCAGATTCCAAAACACAGATTTAATGGAACATCTTACAAGCAAAAAAAAAAAAAAAAAAAAAAAAAAAAGAGAGAGAGAGAGAAACAAAAAAAAGAGGAACAACCCCAAAACAAGATCTGGGAACAAACTAACAACATCATAATGTCAAAAAAACAAGTGAACAAAATTCAGACCACCATGAAAATTAACAAATCCTCTGCTCCACCCTCTTTTTTCCAAGCCGTTCACCAGTAAAAGTTAAATTTTACAGATGACAAAAATATTCACAAACATAATAAAAAATAAAAAGAGCAAAGAGAGGAAACCATAGAAATGCCATACATCATTTCATCATCTTGTTTCTAGATTCTTTCTAGTATCAAAAAAATGTATTATAAAGAAAATGATCCCTCTGGGGAAACTGTCCCATGACTTCCTACTGTGAGGTTTCTTAACCATTTCTTTTAAGGGTCCCTTTCACTGACACAATTCAGGACATAATGAAGCACTGGTCTGATCCAGTTAGGCAAATCCCAGGTTCCCAGTGCCAATCACATCACACAACACTTCCAGCTCTCATAAATGAAAACCTTACAGTGAGAATATGTCATATGTTGACCTTCAGAGACTGTTTCTGGAGCATCCTTTGGATGGTTTCTGAAAGAGAAATATTCAGTGGTAAGTTATAAAAGAAAGCAAAAATCCTGAAAACTATTCACTAAAAATTTAAAATTTAAAAGAGAATACAGTCAAAAAGGAGGAAATTCCACTCTGTTTAACCATTTGCTAGGCAGAGTAGATACTTCTGTGCTCTGCCATAAAGGAAGTAGAAACTTCAGTTTCATGACACACATAAAAAACATTCCTAAGTTTGTGCTGAATTCGGAAGCTGAACCTGGAACCCTGCATCTTTCAGTGGGCTCTTTTCCTGCTCGCGCTTCCAGCTCCACTGACAGCAAAGTGGGACTCTGCCTCCTGCATGTCCAGGCAAGCTCGAGGCAACACTCCCTTTCCCAACCTGCAACCCTGGGGCTGAGACCCAGCAGCTTCCTTAGCAATCAGGAGAGGGACAGGTTCTCCTGCAGGCACATGAGAGACAGCGCGTGGCAGAAAACTAAGCTGTTCCAGAAAAAAAAAAAAAAATATATATATATATATATGTATTTGCAATTATTAACTGGAAACTATGATTTAGATGGGCTCCTTTTAAGGCTATGCTAGGCTCATAAACATTCATATGGTCCCATGACCAGTTCAGCTACTTGATTATGGAGACAGGAGAGCCACACTGCATTAGCATGGATGATACAAGGAAAACTTTGAAAGATAGTTGTACATCAATCTGTGTCTGATGACAGAAACATCTGTAACATCTTACGTAGTGATCTCCTATGGAATTACGTTTAATAAACATATCACACATTCTCACAGAAGTTTAATAAGAGCAGTGTAGCTACATTACAATTACAGTGCAATTTCACTTCAATTCTGCTTCTCTGCTTTCTGACATGTGTAATTACCCTTTTTTCTCCCTGAGGTATCGAATCATGGGATTAATTGGAGTGTAAATACAATGTATAACATTACTGGGGAAATTCACTCCGTCTCACTTGAGGCTGTCCGTGTAGACAGGACTAAGCGGTAGGATCCTCCAGAGAACACTCGCCCACTTCAGAACAAATTGTGGTAACAGTCATATGGAGCCTCCCCACTAACTTCAGTGGGGTGACTCTGGATTTAAGACAACAGAAACAAGATTAAGTTATGTCATTGATATCTTTCACATTATGCCACCAGTTTTAAACATATCATCAGCATGATACTGCCAAAGCAAAAAAGGAAGCTGAACTCACCTTTCCTTTGCATCCAGGAAGGCTTTGGCAAAGGGATTATACTTGATTTTGAGAGCTGTTATCTTGAGTTTGCAAAAAACAAGGCATATTAGCGAAGACAGTTAGGAACAGAGACTTGACAAAACATCATCCAGAGTACACTAAGTGGCACTGTCTTGTTAGCCAAACAAAATACATGCCCATACATACATTATCCAGGGCTGGCTGTAAGGGAGCTCCGTTCTTTGCAGAACACCTATCCGTACCACAGGCAGAATCCCAACAGGGCCAGCCTAAAAGCATAGTCTAGTCTTGCAAGCTACGGGGTATGACTAGGCCTTTCAAGACAGCTTGAATACACTGAATTTCTTATGAATACAAGTCAAATCTACGGCAACAATAGTTAAGAGATGAGAGATATAAGTTAGCAATGCTCACACTGCACATCACTCCTCTATTACAATCTTGGTGCTGCGTAAAAAGTTTTTCCATGGAATGAGTCATAAAGATATTGGTATTGACTGTAGGTTTCTTTCTTAGAACTTGGGATGCCAAGGCAGAGGGATGAGTTGGGATAGCTGTGGAAGGATATTTAAACTAAATCTGGCTTACTAGTCCAACCAGACACTGGCTTAAATAATGTTCTACTTCAGAAGGACATGAGAGCATTAGGCTAGATAGGGTATGACAATGCAGGACTAATGGGGAAACAAGATAAGGACTGGCTTGCCTATTGGCACATACTTATCTTGTAATTAATAAGCTTTTCGTGTATCTCATCAGTGATGACCAAGAGCACAGCATGGCACCCACCTACCTCTTCGTTTTGATAGGCAGTCACAGCTATGAACTGGGTCTCAGGGAAGGAACAGTTCATCACCATCCGGTGGGGGCCTCCCACACGAACTATGTGTACCTGAGGCTCATATTTATGCAGGGAGTTCAACATTATCTGCAGGAAACAAAACACAGACAGACAGACCCCAATGCCATTCTTGTGTCCCTCAGCTGCCCTTTCCCTCTGGCTCTGTAATAGACAAAATGTCACTGCTAAACCCCCAGTTTGTGGTTACTGAGAGCAGGAGGGCAGATTCTCCCCTCCTTTCTGAAGGGCCACGGGGCTGCAGGTGGCGAGACTTCACTGTACTTGGATTTAAAGCTTTTCATAGAACAGCAAGAGCAAACACTTGCATTAACTGCTCAGGGCTTCAAATTAACGGGACTCCACTCCTATACAGACTGTTCAAGCAACTTGTGTCCCACACAAGAGGTGTTAAAAAATATCTGTCCTTTGGAAAGTGCTGTGTGTTTTACATGAGCTTCGGGAAAAACACAGGTGTTAGCTGTTACGTTTGGACAACAGCACAGCAGGCGAAGCTGAAGCACGGAGCGGTCACATAATTTAACTTAACACTGCTGTCTACACTTCAAAAGTAAACAAGGAGAGCTCCAGTCGTTTACCGCTCAGTTACTTTTGTTTTGTTTCTCTCTCCTTCACTTTTTTCTCTCCTGCTTTCTACTTTCTTCCTCCACACTTTACTATATACACACACGCATCTGGTTCCCTTAGTTTTTCCCAGGGTCTGTTTGACCCTCCAGGTTGGTGTCCTGTAGCTTCCCCTCCCTTTCCCCAGTGCATGCTCTTCTGAGGTCCTGGATTGGCAAATTCACATCCTGTTTTATGCTCCACAAAAGCTCTTACGTGCTGCTTCCTTAGAAAAAGTCAGGTCATTTTTCTGTTCTGTTCTCTGGTCTGTAAAAATGGAGATAATTTCCTACCTAATGAGGATACTAGGCTTATGTACGTACCTCACAAACCTAATAGAAATAATGGGTAGAGAACATATATTTACATGAAAGAAATTCATTATGGGCTGACAAGTATCATCCAGTGTAGGAGTTTTGTAGAAAACAAACAACCAAACAAAAGATGGTGTGCAATATTTTACCTTCAGATGCATCATCAGAAATAAAAGACGAAACAAAACTAATTTTCCTGTTTGCATTTTAAGGGGTTCAAAGAGAAAGTCACTTATTTCTGGTACATGTGGTTTCTTTCCAAAGGCCAAAGCTGATTCAATAGAATATTGATAATTATCATGATGCAGAGGCAGACATAGCAATTATTTCATTTAGGAGCAGCCTTTTATTCTGCTATCTGACTCCTGCCAACATTCCACTTACACCAAACAACATGGGGGAACACAACAAAAACCTAATACCCATGACCATTTTTTCCCCCTTCTCTGAAGTCCTATGTAAAAAAAACCCAGCACGCAAGACCAACTCTGAAAAGCACCCTGATGATTAAGTAAACCACAGCATTTTGTCTCTCTTCACATCAAGAAGTCCATTAAAATCTGAAAGCACCAATTAAGGCCTGTTTATTCCTGTTTATATTTGGCCTCCAGAGAATAATTGGCATCTGTGGGTGAAGAGGCCTGTAAGGGCCTCTATAATTACATAAATGCACCCTTGATATTTCTTGATTGGTAAGTGCTTGCGATTGAAGCCAAGAGGTGCATGGAGAAACATGAGGCCTTACCTGCCCGCTGCCATTGAGCTTGTTGGTAAGCTTGACTTTGCTGAAGGAAATGGCAGCCTTCATCCAGTGGGCCCCAAAGTTGGGAGAATCCGGGTGGATGTAGACACAGCTGTGGTTCGGTGGCTCCGGTTTCCCAGCTGGCACCCACTCTCCGTTGACGTACTTCCAGCGGTGGCCATCAGTGGGAGCAAAGTCCAACAGGAAGGAATACATGGCATTTGGGTCCAAGCCCGACACGCTGATCTTTAAGACAGGGAACATGCGCCTGCTCAGGAAACAGAAAAGCAAAAGACTGCTGGAATCTGGTTTTGAAAGACCCTACAACATGTTTGTGGCCAGATGCTCATAGATTAACTCAAAGTGGAAAAAAAAAAATCCCTCTTTCTCTCTCTAGCTGAACAGAAGTCCGTTAAAGGTTAATGCGTCATTTGACACGTTCTTGTCCAAGTGATCAAAATACAATATAAGGCCTGGATCATGCAAAGATTCATAAACGAACGTGCTTAATTTATGCACCGTGTACAGGGTCAGCAGAGTCCATGGGAATTAGATATGCTAAATACATCCCTAGGTGTGAAGCAAGAAGGCATGAACAGGGTTGAGCAGAGTTGAAAGTGATTGAGAAGGGGAGCTGAAGCACAGATTAACCCAAGAATCATATAATAAACGGCACTTCTCTGAGGCTTCAATCCCTCGCACTTTGTCCAGTGGCCAAGTCCCATTTTGTCTGATGTTAGTAGTGGGATGGATAAATACCCTAGAATTAACTTGCAATCATAAGCACTCAGGACATAATCTCAGTCAGATACTTGGACTCCTGCTAGATTTTTTGACCATGCTACCCCCATAGGAAGGTTTTTCTTCCTTCATTTGAAGAGATGCACATAGTCCATAGTCTTTGTGAGCCAAGATGAGTAATCCAGGATTTATTCTATGAAAGGAAACTGCAAGTTCTTCATTCCTCTTGTTATCTGTATTGTCCCTCTCTCTGTAGAGGTTTTGAAGGGAAATAATGTGCAAGATGTACAAGAAGTGTAATTCAATAACCTGTATATCCAGAATACTGTCCTTCTAGCCTATTTTGAACTATATCAGATTCTGCTTTGTTTTATTTTTGCTTTCTCTCTGGAAATGCTTGATGTGGCCTCAGATCACACTTCCTTTTACATTAGTTTTATTATTTTGGTAGCATTCACTCATCCTTCAAAAGATGGATAGTCCAGGTCATCTTCTCCCCCTCTTTGTCACCTACAGCTAATGAACCACCTGGATGCCAAGCTCAGCAGCCAAAGATGGGCAACTCCACCTCTAGGGTAGAGTCTGCTCAACTTCATCACTTCTTTTTTTTTTTTTTCTTTAAACCTCACTCACTCTCATTTTTTGTGCCAAGATTATTAATGAAAGTATTAAAAAGAATTCTAAGGTCAGGCTTGGAGGAAGTCCAGCACTATTTCCTCCTCCATTGCTTTACATCCCATGGTCCTTGTGTTAATCCCCATCATCTCCCACTTGGGTAACAGTTTCCAGGCAGCATCACTTTAAACGCCTTAATAAGTCTACTATATTTTTCTTGTCTAAAAATATTTCCTTTATCAGTGGTGTATCAGATTAGTTTGGCGTGACTTAAATTTAGTAATTTGCCTTTAATTTCATATTGTACTGTCTTCCATACATTTGATTATCCTCTCCTTCCGAACACATCCTCAACTCTTACTGCAGAGATCTATTAAAAAGTCTGTAATCAGCTGAATTACATTTTCCCCTTTCTTAAATACAGGTATTCATGTGCTGTTCTACTATTATCAGGTAAATCTTCAACTTGGTATGTCTGGTTAAAATACTTGCTCTTAGACCTGCACTTAGCAGTTCTTTCGGTAATTTGGCCCCGTCCTTCCATCTCTTCCCTTGCTCATAAGCTGAATTAAGACAGATTAATTGGCCTTTAGTTCCACCTTGGATACAGTGTTGACCATTACTATGCTCTACAACCTGTATCATCTTGCCTATCGACTATCTTGTGCATTTAAAACTGAAAACCCATCTTTGTTTAGTTTTGCGAAAGTACTTTGAAACATCTTTTTCCTTGAATAGAGTCTTCTGAGCTTAAAGGTTCAATGACATCTTTTCTCCGTTCCTTTCTAATTATATTTTTTCTTTAGTAAAGGACACAGAGATGGAGTTAAAAGGGCCCCCACAGTTTCAGCAACTGGGAAAAGGGAGCAGAAGAGAGCAGTCTCCCAGAGAAACCTTCTCTATTATGTTTCTTAAGCAGTCAAGGAATACGTGTTGTTACTGAGGGTTATCATAGCTGCTGTCTCTCACTTCCTACACAGCCAAGAGGTGCCCTGTCCCAGAGAGCTTCACACTGACTTCTTCCCTCTCCTGGCAGCTGCCACAGACTCACAGATCAGGCCGGACTTTTCTTCACAGGCCAAAGCATCTTCAAGCTCTCTATGACACAGAGATTGGTTACACCAGATAACCACAGCAATTGCTTGAGGTCCATGGCCATGGGGCTGAGGTTTACCCTTAAAGAGCTCTTACAGTCTACACTCATCACCTTCTGCTCACAGAAAAACATAGGAACTGAGGAAAAAAACATGATCTAAAGTAGATACTTGGTGATAAAGGACCGCTGCAACACTTAGAAAGACATACTGAATCATGACCTTTCAAACTTGAACTGCAGCTCAGTGAAAGACTTATATGCTACATTTAATGCCAGTGTTGACAGCGGGTTGAATCTATGGATTGAAACACCCATCTCCTGCAGCTGCCAAGCGGGGATGCGGTGAGAGGCACAGGCGCGTTGGCTCCCCCGCAGCGGCGGGAGGTAGCGCAGCGGCGCCGCTTGCTCGCCGGCCGGGGAGCACAGAAGGCGTCCGCAGCAAGATTTAATTTCCCGCGATGTCGCAGAACCCTGGCTCACCCGCACCTTGCTCACCGCTCTGCCCGCAGGCCAACCCTCGCTGCCGTTCTAATGAGAGGCTCAAGTTTATCCCCCAGGATTGACCAATTTTTAAAGCCAGAACAGAACTAATTGTTGCGTACTTTAGTCTTCTGTATAGCGTGTCGCAGCACTTGCCTGTACTAATCCCTGCTCACACACTGCAATTCCCAGCTCACCGTGGCTTGACTGTACAGACTGTCATGATGGAAAATCCACCGCATCACTTGTTCCATTGATTAAGCTGTTTTGCTGTTAAAAATAATATGCTTTGTCTTTCTTTTTGCTTGACAAATGATCATTTTTCCATTTTTTTTTCAGTCAAATTTCGGATTTCAGTGTTCAGGTAGGTATACACATGACCTCACACAAGTGAGGAAAGTGCTGAAGTCTAGCATTTAAAAATCAATGTTTTTTTTCTGCATTAATCCACTAGAGATTTTCCCCTCATGGAAAGAGGACTAGTGGAACCTCCCTGCCTTGAGGGAATAACACATATTGCAAAGTGTCAGGATGCTATGTAGCTGATACGATATAAACACTAAGAGAGAAAACAATCTCAGTCAGGAAACTGAGAGTTTGAATATTGAAATGCAAATTGAGTAAAATAAATATGGGTAAAATAAAGAACAATGATTCTCACCGTATCTGTATTACAGCAACAGTTACACCCATTGGGTTTGTTTGTTTTTTTTTTACTTTAGAGGATATGGTTTCATTTCGCTAGGGTCTGTTCTGTTCGGAATATATCCAACTTTTCTAGGTAGGTGTAGATGATCATTCTAACAAAACACTAGAGTGCTCTTATAATACAGCACTGGAGACATATCTCTATGTTAACATTGAAGTTTCTGGTTTGCCATTGTGCATAGATACTTAGTTCCTGTAATTTATGCAAAATTTATTTTGTCCAGTTATGACATTTTGGTAGCCCTCAGTACCAAGAGCAAATGACACAAGTAGCTAGAACTGTGTGCGCTGGAGTTTCATACTTGAGGGTTGATGGCCAGTCGGTGTTAAGCGTCTCTGGGATGTTCCTGAATCTGCTTTTCAATTCGTGACTTTACCTAGCATAAACTATCACAAACTATCTTAAGTTTTCCTCACACGGAAGTTCAGATTGTTTTTCTCTTGTCACTTTCAGAATGCACTTTTTGAAAGCACTCATATATCCTTCTGCAAGAAGGACCGAGCCGAATTCAACCATCATCATCTTTTGGGACTCTCTCTAGAGACATATGCTGAAGATTCCTGAGCCTGCAAAATCTCAGCACTCACTGGAGCGCTCATCCCTTTGCCTATGCATGGACTTCCCAGGAGGGATTTTACTGCAGAACACTCTCTATATTTCTCTCTCTCTCTCTCTCTCTTTTTTTTGTATGTGTGTCTGCACACACTCATGCATTTGTAACAGAAGATACTTTCAGAAATGCAAAAGAGCCTTTTTCATAGCTCCCAGTAGTACAGTAACTTTGTTATAACGATGTATGCAGAGGACATGGTGTAATATATTTTTAGAATTTTATACTTTGAGAATGCTGTAGTCTGAGAAAAGAGAAACCTGTTCCTACCTACACCGGCATTAATATGTCTGTCATTGGCTTTAGGAAAAGCAGGATAAAGCTGAGTGTAAAGGCTAGAAAGAAGGAAAATAAGGGAGCTTCCATAATCAAATAAAAAAGAACTGGGCATATCCAAAAAATGGTTGCAAAAAAAATAGGTTCCTTCCCACCACCATGAAAAGATTATATCTACACATTCACCTAGATATTTAGTGAGAAACAGTATCCGCTGCAATAGTAATTAACATGAGCTGAGAGTGAAGAAATTGAAAAAAAATAGGTAAAGGGGTTATTCTTTGGGCCCATTTAATTAATCTGAGGTAAGGCTATCTTATTTATTTATGTATTTAAACTCATGCTGAAGAGCCAGTTTAAGAACCCTTACACTAGGAGAAAGTCCACACAGAAGTTTGTCCTGGCCTAATGGCAATTTTTAAAACAGTTTAAATGAAACGAAAACACCTGAGTGTCCAGAAACCCTCTACAGGAAGAGACACCTGTCGCCACGGGCCCTTAGGAGGAGGGAGAGCGGCAGTAGGCCGTGCTGGCCACGAGCCGACATCCTGGGAATGCAGCTCTTTCCACAAGGGGATAACCTCGCTGGGCTAACAGACTAGATTCTTCCTCTTCCGCGGCCATCGCCGTGTGTTCCTTGTTGAGCTGCGGTCAACAGCCACCATTCTGCTGAGCCAAAGGCTCTTTCTGCAAAATTCATAGAGGCCACACCAGATGAGTAGTTCTTATTCCCTGTCTCTCAATCCCTCTCTCTTACACAGATCTTCTGTGAAGTCTTGAAATATATATATAAATATATATATATATATGTGCCAGTGTGGGCCTGGTGGTGGTAACAGATGAAATAAACACTTAGTACCAAGTGAACCTCACCCTAGTAGCTGCCTGTGATGCGCTGGAGTCTGTTATCAGTCCAGTTTAGAGCAGACCCCTCTGGGGAGCCTCCTCAAAGCCAGTGCCTGGTACAGAACTAGCCTTCTTCACTCTTGATTTTGTACTCCCCTCTCCTACGCATTTCTGTTTCCAGAGAATAGCAAAGAAAACAGCAATCAATTTAAATTACAGTATTTGGTATTCCTAAAGCCCTGCGCATTAAGCAATAACTTGCACTGGCTTCTAAGGGGCAAATCTGGAGCAAAACGCTTGTGAGACCAGGCAAATCTGGACCGCGCACACACGTCATGCGGGGCCCAGATGCAGTACCCCCCTTTTAGAACAGATTGTGTGGGGGGGCTCTTTACCCCGAGGCCGCAGAGGCAGGAGTATCGGCAACTGGATATAACATCATCGATCTGCTTTTCATCACCAGCTTGAGGTCTCTGGGCAAGGACCTGCTAGTGAAAGCTGCTTGCTACTGGTGCAAGAAGTGATTCAAACGGTTTTGGGAGAGCCTCCATTCCCTGTTGGACGTTCCCCTTGTCATGCAACCTGAAGTCAATCAAAATATTTCTCCAGCACGCTTCACAGGTAGGAATAAAGGGTGGCTGGAATGATTTAGCAGGGACCAAAGCAGAGAAGTGCTGCCCCGCTCTGTCCACGTGCCATCTTTAGGGGACGCGGGGGCTGCAGGCACAGCGCTGTTACGTGCTCCTCACAGCACCTCTCTGCCCTGCACGCACAGCACTTGTTAGCACGGCTCCTAACCCCCCTCGGGCTGTTGTCTACGCTTAGCCCAAGGGCTGAGGCGATCACTCACCTGCCGTTCTTGGTCACGATCATCTCGTTAGTGACTTCCCTGAATCGCTGCCAGAGCGTTGCGTCCTCCAAGACAACCTGGAGCTGCTTCTCGGTGGGGTCGCCCTTGTCTCTCCCGGCCCGGAGTTCGCTCTCCACGATGCTCAGCAGCCTGGAGACGGTGCAGTCGCTGGGCTTTTTGCAGCCCAGGTCTGTCATGACGGCTTCACTGGCAAAAACTTCAGGTAGCTGTTGAAAGATAACAAAACAAAACAAAAACCCCACTAAGCTAAATCTAAACGCAGGTCAGTTCGTGGGGCAGTGCCTGACGAACGCGCGCTCCTCGCTCTTCTGCCCCTGCCTACAGCTCCTTCCCCTGGAAGTCCCAATGGGCAGCGACACCAGCGCGTGGAGGTTTACGCACACACTCCACACAAAAAGAGGACTATCTCCTAATTACCTGTCAGACGGTCAGGTGGGTGGCAGGCTGATGACTCAATTGGCTGCCTTGAAAGAAGAGTCCTCCATCCAAATTAGCATGCTTTTATCTTTTTTCAACCTGAAGTGGGTCTAATTGTTCTGCTTGAGAACCAGGTTTCCATTAATGAAAATTGTTTCATTTCTAGACTGAAACAATGCATGGAAATTGCATTCACGCTGCTGCAGACTCTAGCTGAAGGAGCTGGGAACAGTCAAGATTGTTACGGAGAGGAACTGGCATTACTGGCCTGTTCAACACCTATTTCCTGCAAAAACTCCCCCAAGATTCCCAAAGCAGGCAATCCTTCTCCTCTCAGCCCGAGACCTTCTCTGACAAGCCTGATCTACCTGCACATCCCCACATCCCCACAAAGGGCAACAATTCAGTGTCCCCATTTTACCCTGAAGATGACCAGTTTCAGCACTCAACAGGAGACCTGGGTTCAGTCCTATGCTAAAGGGTGAAGTGAAGCCCAGGGGAATGCCAGTGACCCCTAAAAGGTGGACTTTGGCACACAGGAAGGATTTATGTGCCCAGTTTCTCCCAATGCATCTAGCTCTCATAGTGCCTGTGAAGTCTGTGGTCTGTTGGACATGACACAGTTAGGCCCTTCGTTTCAGAGACACACTATTGGAATTTTGTTTGAGAAGTGTATTTCTAATTACACCTGGCAAACAATGTAATTGAACAGCCCCTGTTGAACTCTTGTATTTGCATTCTTTCTAACAGACAAAATGAATAAAGGGAATAAAGACACTGGCTACAAGCCCTCAGCATAGCACAGCTCTAGGTGTAGAGCGATGTGATATTCTGCAGGAGATACTCGTTTATCTTTGGAGAGAACCTCCACTTCCCTGCAATCTCAACACAGTAAAAAGATGCAACTTAGGTCTAAGGGTATGTTTGTTTTGTTTTGTTTTGTTTTTTTCCTCTCTGGGTAATTCCCATCCTGCTAATTTCAAACTTCACATTTTGGTGTGTCTTCCTTCTGGCTGTTTCTTACGGCTTTTATTTACCTTGGTTTAGTTGTCAACGCATAACAAAATTACCTAGATTATCTTATCGGTCAACTCATACTTCATAGAATCACACAATTATAGAATCTTATGGTTGAAAAAGACCTCCAAGATCATCAAGTCCAACCACAAACCCATCCCCCCCATGCCTGCTAAACTACATCCCTAAGCGCCTCCTCTTGAACACGTTTCTTGAACACTGCCAGGCACGGGGACCCCACCACTTCCCGTTCCGGTGCTTCACCACTCTTTTCATGTAGAAATTCCTCCTAATGTCTAAACTGAACCTCCCCTGGCACAACTTGAGGCCATTTCCTTTTGTCCCATCCATAGTTATTCTGGAGAAGAGACCGACCCCCGCCTCACTACAGCCTCCTTTCAGGCAGTTGTAGAGAGCACCAAGGTCTCCCCTGAGCCTCCCCTTCTCTGCACTAAATGGCCCCAGCTCCCTCAGCCGCTCCTCGCAAGGTCTGCGCTCCAGCCCCTCCACCAGGGTCGTTGCCCTTCTCTGGACACGCTCCAGCACCTCCACGTCCCTTGGGCCCTTGTAGTGGGGGGCCCAAACCTGAACTCAGTATTCGAGGTGCGGCCTCACCAGCACCGAGCACAGGGGGTCAATCACTTTCCTGGTTCTGCTGGCTACACTGTTCCTGATACCAGCCAGTATATTACAGCCTTCATAACACAATTAAGCTCTAATCTACATGAGGAAGACTCAAGAACTAACAGGTAAAGGTCTTCCATATGGTTTTAGCTAACCTTTCAGAGTAAGAGTGTGGATTGACTCAGTGTGCAAACTCAAAAGCACTTTTTTTTCCCCCCCCCACAGAAAAAAAAAAAAAAATGTTACAATTCAGTTAAAAATCACTCTAGTACTAGAATCAATGGAACATATTTATCTTCTTTTAATGATGCAGTTTGGAGAGCAGATTATCTCATTTTTTTCTTAAACAGTTTCAATATAGCTGTTTGTGTATATTATTCTCAGATTTAATACTATGGTCATTAAAAAAAAAAAAAAATCATCCGTCCTGTCAAACTTGACTAACAAAAGCATTTTTGAAAGACTACAGCATGGGAACACAAGTATTCATGAGCATGATTTCATTCTCTTCCTAATCACTCTACTTCTTTATTATCTTCTGTAGCATCTTCTTAGAGTAGTTCTTTGCAAATTGCCTTTCTTGTACTTCTTCCCGTTTCTTTCCAAGTTTGAGTGTGTTCACCAGATTTAAGCTTTTTCTCAGATCACTCACAGACTTGCCTACAAAGCCACAATATTTCCTTTTTGGCACAAATTCCAGAGCCTTCCTCCAGTCTCCAGTATCTTTCAGCGTTAATAGAATATGCATCATTTGATCCAATGTCAGATTTTTGGCACCTGAACTCCAAAGCAAGTACTTCTCCAACGGAAGGCTGGCAGTTTCCAGCCCCAATCGTTTTGCTCGTGCTAAAGAAACTCCGGTCTTGATGTTTCTGTCAACCATTGAGCCGATGATGTAGACTTTATCATGCTCAAACGTCTTCATGACTTTGGGAGAATCAGCTGTCAGATAGATGATCTTGTTCTTTGGAAACACTTCAGTGTAGCACTGCTCTGTCACAGTGATAAGTAATTTGTCCCATGCCTGTCTGTAATGTTTGAGGAATTCCCTGTGGTACTGGCTGTTTTCTTGGAAGTTACAGAAGTGAATGTGGAAAGGATCCACAGATTTTCGATTAGAACTTTCACTGAATACTATCTGTCTAACTGTATTTGCTACTTCTCTGGGTGACATATCATTTTCAAAAGACATGTCAAATACTAGAGGCTGGCCAAAGATCATAGACTGAGCAACCCTCCAATTATGTGTTCTATCCATAGCACTGGCCCACAAGCAGGTGAATGAATTCCTTTTGATCTCATCCAGTTTCAAATCTCTCTCCGCCTGGGTTTCCAGCCTTCTTTCCCTTTTCTCTTCCATCTTTCTTTTGTCATTTTTCTTGTAAAGTTCTTTTAGATACAAGAACCTTAAATACTTCTTCCTAGATGCCTTGGAAGGGCACTCCATTAAGGTTTTTAGCTGGTCATCACTGATGTTTTCAGGAACTGATCTGCCAGCCAGTCTCCACATCTCCACAGCCTCACGTGCAGCAGCCACAGTGGAGAGCTCCTTATGCTCAGACACTGCCTCACTGGCTTCTTGCACCCCAGATTTCATTACCTTCTTCCACTCATCTAAATCCAGCTTTTCAGAGGCACTGTGTGAAGAGCCCTCCTTCAAGCAAGGTGATAAGATCAGAGTTCTACAGAGTAGAAACAAGTCCTTTTTCACCCCATGTTGCACAGCGAAGGGTAAGGCAGAGCATCTGGCAACGTTTTTCAGAAGCATATTGACAGCCTGCATACTTAGACGTGAGCAAGGTCCCAGCACTTGTCTGCAAAACTGCAATAATATAAGAGGGGAAGGGGGAAAAAATGTCAGCGGTCATTAAGAAAATACAGACTGTCACCTGTAGCAACAGTGGCAAACATTACATTGCTTCTTCAGGAACGTGAGAAGTTTGTGCTTCCACTTCATTTATAAACAGTAGAAAAATAACAATATTGGTGGCACTGCTGTGAATAGACAAAGCTGCTGCTTAAAACAACAGCTGTGCTTACTGCAGTTCAACGTAAGGTCTCCCAACCATTAACTGAAATAGATCTCAGACAATATTTATCTGCTTTGTTTGATAAATGATAATAAATGATAATAAATGATAATAAACCTTTGCATCAGCAGCATGCAGGCCACCAGAAGGAGAAAAAAAAAAATTTTTATATGCATCCAGGGGTTCCTACCTGATTTCCCTACATTGTGAAAGCACACAAGACGCTTAGTTTTGTAGTATGTTTTCTGGAGTATGTTTACATCACAAAAGATCCCATTTTTACTCTTATCATTAGATTCTGGGAAAGCTTCTTTACACTTACAGGTCAGTGAAACTAACGGTACAAACAACTAGCACAGAAAGACCTTTTTTCCCCCCACTAAATTGTTCATGAAACTTATGCCAGCACATAGACCTAAGCACATGAGCTGCACAGTTCAAATAATTCCACAGCAACGCATTCGTATTTAAATATAAGTAGTTTATAGAAAGAAAAGCACTAAAAAAGTGAGGAAATCATGGGATCATTTTCTCAATCAGTTTATATTAGAGTAGCTGCGATTAAGGCAATATTGAGCAGGTAGATGTAGGCAGCGCTGGTAGATCTGTAACAAACCCGTTTACCTTCCGAGTCGCCGAGCGCGCTGCGGAGCCACCGCCGCAGGAATCACTCCAGAAACCTCCAGGCCGGGAGAGCTGAGAGCCCCCCTGGGCACTTGCTTGTAGCGCGAGGCCCTTGGCAACGCTCCATCCGCTCAACGATCGAAAAGAACCGTTAAACCCCCCACCCCACCCCAAACCGTCCCGCAGGCTCCCAGGGAACACTGCGCCCGGCGGGGGAGGCGAAAGGGCGCCCAAGGTCAGCGGGAGCGGCAGGCGGAAAGCTCTCGGTGCTGCGGAGGCTCCCGGCAGCAAAGAGCGCCTCCCGAACCGGCCGCTGGGCGCGGCGCAGCCCGCGTGCTCCGCCCGGCCGCGCTCCCCGCTGCCCGCCTCCTTCCGCACGCGAACGGAAGCGGAGCGACACACGCAGCCTAACAGCCTGCGCCGCGGGCGCCCTTGCAACGCGGCGCGCTGGGGCGCGCATGCGCGGGGCATGCCTGGCGCGGGGCATGCCTGGCGCGCATGCGCGGAGAGCGAGGGCGCCGGCAGGCGCTTGAGGGGGCTGCGAGTAACCGTTGGGCACGTTGGTAGAAAGAGCCGCGACCGCCGGCGGGATGAGCTTCCTGCTGCCCCAGCTGACCTCTAAGAAGGAGGTGGACCAGGCAATAAAAACCGTGGCTGAGAAGGTGCTGGTTCTTCGCTTCGGAAGAGATCAGGACTCCGTTTGCATGCAGCTGGATGATATTGTAAGAGTTTTTGTTTGTTTTCCCCTTAAATACATTTTTTTCCCCCTAAATAAGCTCTGATATTATGCCTGCTGCATGCAAGAGAATGTTGTATGTTGCTTTAGGGTAATAGGGAATCTCATGGTAAATATCATTTTAAGTGAGGCCAAATTACTGCCAGATCATGGCAGCACATCAAGAACTGCATCAACTGCTCCATACTCTGCCAATAACATAAGTCTGGTACTCCATTTTATGCTCAACTGCCACGATGCGAACACCATATATTTACCATACATACCAAGACGTAAAGGAAGCTGAGATTTTAAGGCTTGCTGTATCTTCCCCCCACACACACTCCTTGTTTCTCAATCCATTTAGTCATCCTCTGTCTTTCTCCCTCTCTTCAGCTTGCAAAGACATCTCATGACCTAAGTAAAATGGCAGTCATCTACCTGGTGGATGTGAACAAGGTGCCGGTGTACACCCAGTATTTCGACATCAGTTACATTCCCTCTACTGTCTTTTTCTTCAATGGACAACACATGAAGGTTGATTACGGGTACGTCATCCTACCTTACATCATCTATGCTGTCTATAGTAATTATCATCTATTTTGCCTGTACTAATTAGCAGTTTTTATCTATGGTACCTTGCCTGGGGGAGGTAATGCCATTGCCAGCATCTGCGCTCCTTATGCAACTGCATGGAAGGGTGGATGGCCATAAAATTAGCAAGTGCTTTGAAAAACTCTTTAAGTTTTCTCTGCAGTAAGTATGTGCCAGCTGAAAAAAAAAGATACTATGGCTACAGTCTTAGACAGTCTTATACTGCATCTTTGGAAGTTTTGGAGGTCAAGTCAAAGTGTATCCCTGACTTAAGTGACCAGTGTGGTTCATGAATTGCGAATGAGTTCATCTGAGTCCTCTGACTCATTTTGCATCTTTTGTTGTCATAAGTGTTTTTGTCTTGGAACATTTTAAAATTGTAACTTGACCTTTGTCTTATGCTTATATTTAGGTCTCCAGATCATACTAAATTTGTAGGAAGCTTCAAAACAAAGCAAGACTTTATAGATCTGATTGAAGTGATTTACCGTGGTGCAATGCGTGGGAAGCTCATTGTGAGAAGTCCTATTGATCCCAAGAATATTCCTAAATATGACCTTCTCTACCAAGGAATTTAATGCGTTGGTCTGAGGAAAAGGATTACTGAAATGATGGATGTTCTAGATTCTCTTTTTTTTTTTTTTTTTTTTTTTTTTTTTTTTTTTTTAAGCATTTTAGCCATGTTTGACATCATGGGACAGTTTCAGCATTTATACTAAGGGATCATATTGGTCTCCTTCTGAAGACAGATATTCTGTCACTTAAATACTTCTCTAATAAATAAAGCAATATGTTCACATGTAGAATTGATGCGAGTGTTTTTGAACAGCAGACTGGCCCTAGTCACAAAACAAACACGTTGCATGTATACAGTGGCAGCTTCTCCAATGCAACTTTCTTTAGTGAAATCACTGTATATTCTGCTAATCGTCTACAATTTTTGTTCAAGTGTAATAAGTCAACCACTCTTTACTGAAAAAAATCTATTCATAACCTTGAAGTGACTATTCCCTTCTAATGGAATTTCATACTTCTGCCCGTTATTATATCAACAGATGCCTGGCAAGGTCCATGGCTTAGCTGGTTTTAAAATGGAATTACGTTCCATGGAATCACTGTATCATGTCTGAAACATGCCATCCCTGAGTGGAGAGAGGCAGCAGTATGTAATTTCCTAAAATACCTTTCAACTTGAAGCTTTCACTAGGGTAGGCAGACATTCCAGAATGATTTCAAACACTAGACAGGATAGAGGTGTAACCTTGCCGTAAGAAAAAGGATAATTCAAAATGCTAGATCCCTTGCATGCCTTCTGTATTCTAGATTTGTCCTTTTAATTAAAGCTATTTAAGAAATTTCAGTTTTTAACCACAATTTAGTCTGATTCTAGAGCCATGATTGCAGAATACAGGCTAAAAAAATTATGCATATTAGAGTTGATATACCTTAACACCTTTATTTTGTACGACTTTAAATTTCATAGACAGATGAAGAACCATGGTTTAAAGCTTACAACTATGCCACTCTTTCCTAATATTTACTTGTATTTGTTTCTCAGAAGACCGTCTTTAGACTTAAACCCCTAAATTGCTCTATAGCAAGAGGAAAGTTCTTAGGCAACTTAAAGCTTGAAAGATGCAGGAGTGGTTGTGAAAGGAAGAGACCACCAGGAAAAAACACTCTAGTATGCTTTTATTTATTATCTTTCTTCTTACTTGTGCTGCTTCGGGTTATGATAGGTGAACGTGTAAAGGGTGCTGCTCTGGTCTTGGCTTTCAGAGCACTCTTCAGGTACTTAAAGGTTGCATGTAAGCAGCAGGAAGGTGCCAAGCCATGCTTTTCAGTTCCAGCAGAGACTGTAGGACAGTTCACTTTCACAAGGGACCCCACAGGTTTATCAAGAGGCTTATTGCTTGATACCCATTCCTGGCAATGCTTTTGTATCCATTCTTGTATTTGTGGATCACTTCTAGCCTGGTGCTGAGTATTGTGCATGGAGTCAATGAACGCCACAGCATACACTTTGCTCATCACCTCCCATTTTCTCTGCACGAGCAGATCAGTGAACACCAAGCCGCCGTAGCCATGGGCAATGAAGGCCACCTTCTTGGCTGCACTCTTTGAAATAAAATGATCCCACACATACATGGTATGCTCCTCAGGGCTGCCGCTGCACCACTTGGAGATCGACCCATCTGTGGAAGATGATGATTCTTGTCTCTTGGAAACACTTAACCTCTCCTCTTCTGTGTTAGGATGCAAGAAGTTGTCATTGGGATTGAGTACAATCACTTCCCCCTGGCTTTGAAGGGCCATTTTGATGAAGGGTATCTGCGTACCGTGCTCCAGGCCCTCGTTAATAATGGTCTTTTGCCCCCACTGTCCAGCACGAAAGACTCCACAGTCTTGAAGAAGGACAGTTAGGCTGGAGGTGCTTGTTAGTGCTTTCTCACTCATGAAAAAGAAACTTCTTAGTTCATCTTCTGTAGCATCAGTAGGAATATATACTTTCTGCAGCATGCAAACTCTTTCCAGGAGCTCATAAACATATTGGGTAAGTGCATGTCCCAATACTTGATAGCGTTTATGATTCCTCTCGTGTGCGTTCTTGTAGTAATTGAAAACAAAGGACTCATTGGTGTCCAGATGCCTCAATTCCCCTTTTATATTGAAGTCGTAGTTCAGCTGTTCTTGGTACTCTGAACCTTCTAGCAGTTTCCTCAAGCTTAGTTTGTGCTCCATTTGTGACTGCTACAGATCAAGAGGATGTGTCAATACAGTGATAGACCTTTGTACAACTGCATAAAGAAAATATGTTAGACATCCAATTGTAAAATGGTGACATCCAAAGTATTTGTAGGCAAATGATCTTTTAGTGGTCTACAGTAAGCCAGCTGTTTGAAAAGTCTCTCACACATTCTGGTTGCTAAATTACAACTGCATTACATTAATAAAAATCCTTCCAGTTGTTATTTCATCCCCTTCAGAGCTTGCCACATGGACATTATGGAGTGAATCACCAAATACACTAGCCACGGTTTGAAACACTGTTGCAGTATAACTATGGGTTTTGCCATACAAGAAGGCCTTATATGTTGCAGCAGCAAGGCCCAACTATATGTTCTCCTGTAAAATTTGTGATTATCGTAGATGCAAATTTTTGCCACAGAGATTGTAGAAAACTTCTCTCTTTAAAAAATAAACTGAAGTTGCTCCAGGTTTTATTCTTTAAAACGGTTTTCTTGGTTCCTCCCACGAGTCTTTGTATTTTTTCCCCCGTTTCCCTGCTATTCCCTAGCTTCTGTTTCGGCTCCGTCCTAGGAGCTTTACGCATTCAGGGATTTTGTTGCCGCGCGTGGTCAGAAGGGGGCGGTACCCGCGGGAGCCGCGCGCGCGGCCGTTGCGGCGCGGCCGTTACGCGGGCGGGGCGGGAGGCGGCGCCCGGCCCGGAAGCGGCCGGGGCAGCTGCGCAGGCGGCGCTGCGGCCCGGGTAAACAACGGCGCCAGGGTGAGTGCGGCGGTGGCTGCGCGCTTCGGCCGCCTCTCCGCGGGGTCGGGGGGTGTCGGCGGCAGCGTCCTCAGGGCCGCTACCACGGCGCCTTACCGTGTCGGGCACTCCGCGCTAGCGCCGGGTCGTTGCCGTCCTCCGCTGCGCCCCGCCGCGGCTTCCGGAGCCTTTTAACGGTCCCCGTGCGGCTGGGGGCAGCGAAGCCGGTAGGGGAGGGTGGGAAGGGGGCGTCCTCGGGAGGGGGTGGGAGAGAGAGCGCGGAGAAGCCGTGGTGTTGCCGCCGGCCCTCGAGGGTTTCCCTGGGGCGAAGAAGCCTCTTCCCACCCGAGCGGGGGCCCGTCAGCTTCCCTCGCTTTCTTTCTTGTAGGCGCCTTCACGAGTAGCACGCTGGCCTTTCCCCCACGGTCTCAGGTGGTGCTGCTCGCCGCATCTGGGCACGAGCTGAAAAATAAACGAAGCTCCCCCCGCGTTTAAAGTGTGCAGTAGTCAGCGCGATCCTCTGAGAGTTCTGACTTGGAAGGTCTCCTACGGGAGAGCTGCGGAGTTCTTGTAAGAAGAATAAGCCCCTGTGAAGGCAGAAAGCTTGGAGGCTGTGCTCTTCTACTGAGAGTTTGCCTGTTAACAGGAACTCATGGGTCTTATTTTCTTTTTCTTGGTGCATTTAATTTTTATGTCAGAGCCTGAGTAACTTCTTAGTCATCTAATTCCCAGAAGGTCAAATTAAGCAGCAGGTGCCTTCCCTAAGATACACTTTAGTGTAAATTATTTCTGTTTTTTAGCAGGTCTGTTCAAACTGCCCATACGTGTGTTTCTCTTGTATTGTGGCTGTTCGTGAGCTTTCTTTGTGCTGGCTTGCTCAGAAAGGGTCTTGTTCTTGCCTGGTACCTCATACTGTGGTCTTAATTCACTCTAGACAAATAATTATATATAGCATATATCTATCTATCTATATATATATATATATTTTTTTTTTTTTTTTTCCTGCAGCAGAAATCATGGAAGGAAGAACTTCAGCATCTTCAGGCCACATCAGTGTGAGTGTTTTTAAAATTTACAAAAACACTGCTTTAAGAGTACAGATATTGCAGGGTGTGATGGTGTATTTGTATAACTGAACTTATTCTCCAGTGGTCCAAATTAAGCTTCACTGGTGCACTCTTTCCTGAGAACCTAGCAGCAGTGCAGTGAATAATAATATCCGCTGCTCAATATATTGATATATGACAGGTTTAACATCTGATAAATATATGAGCAGCTTGCAGCTAAGGATGTATTAAACTATAAGATAAAATCTGAAATATTAAGAATAATGCTCATATATGATATGTATTTGTAATTAGTGAACAATTCTGTAGTAAAGTCTTCAAGTTGTTGGCATAGTTTTTTATTTTTAAGGTCATATAACTGTAGGTATTGAGCTATTGCTTCAGTAGAAGAGTTACATAACTGGAATATTTGTTCAGAGAGTTTTTATGCTAATGTTTATTCTTCCTAAAATATCCACATTAGTTGTGGTTTCTAGCGATGGAAGCACTGGTTTAAAAAAAAAAAAAAAAAAAAAAAAAAAAAAGGTAGGCACAGCTGCTGGTTTTACTGGATAAAGTCTGAACCTTCAGGTATTTTAGAAATAAACTATTACCCAAACCTTGTTTTCACACTCCTGCTGACCTTTGAACCTACAGATGGGAACCCTTCAGAAAATATTGCTGGTTTAGATAGGAATCTGCTAGGGATGTGTGCATATGTATATACTGATTCTATTATGTTGATTTCTATTAGTGAAAAGCTGAGGAAACCGCATATGTAGCGCTTACCATAAATATGGACGTCAACTGGTCATCCCTTGACATTGTGCTTTTAAGTTAATTGTAGGCATCGCAAACCAATGCTTTCTTAAAGAACAGAAGCACTGGGAAGGTATCATAAGGTGAGGTAGAAATTTTGCTGCTGAATTTTTTTTTGCTGCTGAATTTGTTTCTTATTCCCTTCTATCTGTCTTCATTTTGAGCTTGACCTTAGCTGCTATCAGTGTTATTGGAGAATACCTGAACCACTATAACATGAAATGCATATTTAAACTTAGGGAATTGATTAACAGTTTTCAGGAAGTGCATAAAAGAAACCACCAGTCAGGCAGCCACATGAGTCCCGAAGTAAGGAGATGGTATCTGACCATTAATGTGCAGAGCAGAAGAATATATTCTGACTGATAGAAAAGATTTATAGACTACTTTTCAAAAGTTACAGATTCTCCATTAAGAAAATGTTTATTTCAATCCTTAAATATTGGTTGAGGTAACTTGTAAATAGTTACCTGTGGATAATGTTTACATTCTTTATAATTTGAGGAAATTATAATCAACTGATTGTCTCAGTATCAAAAGTAGCTTGATGTATTATTCAGATATTTGACCTAAAATGTGCGAAACCCCACAAATTTTTGTTTACAAGAAATGTAAATGAAGGATGAGAACACTAACAATGCAAATTTGCAAAACTGAAAGGATATCTCCTTATGATATTGTATGTTTCAGTTACAGTCTGAAGCACTTCTTATAGAACTGTGACTACCCTTTCTGTGACTGTAAGTCAATAGTTCATCTGTTCTGGAGTTTTTAATTTCATGTTACGAGGTAGGGTTGCTTCTGGTAGCGTGCAAGCTAACTTCAATAATAGATTTTACATCAGTCATAACATGCAGTTAGTTTCAACTTGTTCCTGGCTCGAGTAGACTTTTCTGAGGGATTTTACATCCATTACATCCCATCACAGGTACCTTCATTCTAATCTAGTCATACTTGCAGGATAAGGTTTTGCTCTCAAGATGTCTGAATAAATGGCAAAGCTTGCATTATTTGTTTAGCTGACATTAACTGGTTTAATTAACTAGATACGAAATGTCACTCTTTGTTCATCTTAATGTACCTGTGAGAATATAGCTTCAATTTACATTTTTGCAAAGGATCATAAACCAAAATCCTGATGCTATTGTAGGATTTCATTGCTCCTTATCTTCAAAATTCTTTCTCGAGAGAGTATGAATACAGTGATTTCTTAACTCAGTCAAACTCTTTGGTTTTTGCTTTATCGTTCTTTATGCTGAAATGTGGAGATTAAACTAGAGTGGAAGGAAGTTAAAGGGAACTGAGAAAACTGTAAATGCCATCTAACCTCAGTGTCAGGACACATCTGAAGCTGTTATGAGGTTAATGAAATAGGATGCTTTTCATACTGTTTTGTTTTCTACTTGTTTTTAAGATGACTGATCTGTTAAAACTAGCCCCAATGCTTCAGTACCTAATATTACCCCAGTAGTATTCAGTGTCAGTTTAGACCCAAGTTTCAGTGAAAATGTATCTAAAGTCACAGGTCAGTGCTTCCATTTCCAATTCCTTGTTTTGAGTGATGATTGAGGCAAATTTTTCATGGCAGTATGTCAGTCTATGGCATCAGTGCATGATTTAGTTTTATCATGTGTGTAACATCCTCTATTTTCAGTTTTGTATACCAAAGAAGAAGTCAAACACCAAGTCAGAGGATATCCAAGTTCAGTCCCCTCTGACAAGGCTCTCAGGCTCCCGCCATTGGGTCTACCCTTTAAAAGAGGTAAAGAGAAGTTTCTCAGTGTCAAGAGCTTTAGAGCATGTTATATGTCTTATTTTGTTTTGGAGGCTGGATTTTTTGTTTTTTAATGTTGAATGCTGCCTGGTAACTGTATGACCAATATCTGACCCAGACCGATCTGAAAAGAGTCAGTGTGTAGGTGTAAGATCTACTTACCAGCCTACAGTTACAGAATTAAACATAGTGCTCTGTTGCCAAACTAAATAATGAAAAAGCAGAATCAGGCTTCAAAAGTGCTTTGACAAAGTCTCCACATTTCTAAAGTTATTCTCAAATTCTAAAGTTGTCTTGAAAATCATAAATTTAAAGGCAAATGTATGTATAAGTTCTTTTTATTATTATTTATTTATTTATTTTATTCCTGAACTTTCTGGTTATATTCAGAACACTTACTCCAACTGTTTTTGTTATGAGATGGAAGTCTCTCTTAAATTAAGTTTTGACTTAGTCATTGTTTGTATCTGAGAGTTGAAGCTTTAAAAAAACATATAAAATACTGTATGGCTTTTGATTAAAATTTTAAGTGCTGCTATGGAAATGTCAGTGTTAAGACTAAAAGACTGTAAGTGTACTTAGCTAACATCATGAATGACAGTCTTTATCATCTTAGTTGCGTATAAAAGCCAATTTGTTAAGTAAATATGCTTGAAGTTGAAATTGAAAATCTAGCAGATCTTGGAAGTACCAGGTTTTGGAAGCATTGTGCTAACGCTGACTCCTTCAAATCAGCATTGAGAATTTGTTGATGACTTTCAGGCTTTCAGAATCAAGGGGCTCTTTCCCCCAGAAAAGTTGTAGAAGCGAGTGGGGCAGGTTAGGGAAGTTTTCACCTTACAGTAGTGCTATTCATTTGACCCAGTTCTCTCAGTAGATCTAATCTCTTGACCCTGCTGCAATGCAAGTTCACTGTGTCATTATGTCCTGTCCTGTAGGTACTTAAGTGAGCAGAGCACCCAGTTACAGTCAGGTTTTTGAAATCAGAAGTAATGTCTGCTGTGCTTGCCAGCAGCAGCCTCTTGTGCACAGCAGGAAGCATCAACATAGAAATCTCTCCTCTTCCGTCCCTATATTTATGCATGTACACATAGCTACTTACATATATATGTATGTGAATAGTCCACATGATCGGACTGGATGAATTAAATGTGGCTTTTCTTGTATTTTTCTGCATTTGCTATCTCTTACTATTTTTCTGACCGATCTCTATGTATCTCAGATTCTTCATGTGTGGGACAGGGTTTCTTATACTCTAACACAAGCCTAGTGTTTTTTTATTGTTTTGTCTTGGCAAGGTCATGAAGCATCATAATTAAAAGGCATATTATTGTTTTGTGTGTAGGTAGGAGCAAGGATCTGTTCATGTTGGCAGGGTATTTAGTGTTGCATGACTTGGCTCTGTAATATATGAGAATTTTTGTGCTGCTTTCAGTGTTTGAGTGCATAGGTGTCTCACATGCTTGGAGATCAGTGTTGTGAGGAGAGCAAAATGATGCTTGGGGGCAGGAGGAGGGGAGAAGACCTTCAAAGCAATTTCCTGCTGCCAGACTTTTTTAATAACAAGGACATTTCCCATCACGGAATCAGTCCCTGTAATAGGAGAAATGATGTTTTAGTACATGCCTCCCAGACTTTTTCACTGAAGTAGCCATAATCCATGAACGTGAATTTCTTTCAAATCATCTTGAGTTGATTTGTCTGCTTTCAGCCTGACCGGTAAAATTTTCAATCCTGCATATGTTTTATTAACTTTGCTATATATATTTAAAAAAAAAAAAAAAAACAGGTGGGAGAGCATAGGAGGAAGAAGTGGCATGGGGAGATAATTTCAGGAATTACAGAAATAACTATAACTTTTGGTGGAGTGTCATATTTAATTTGGAAAGATCTGTACATTTTGATAAGGTAAGAAACTTTGAAAAAAAAATGGATTGTGGGTTTTATTATGTCACTCAAGTGTCAGGCTTTCAAATTCATATTCCTGCTAACAACTGTCTTTGAGTGGAGTGTCTATAGTTTGATTATATACACAGGCAGTTGTTAAAGAGAGTGGGCAATATCTTGCATATTTGTGATGTAAAACAGGCCCAATATTTAAATGCCCTTTTGAATGGTCTCCCTTTAAGTAGGGGAGAAGTTGATTTGCCTTTATTGTCAAATTTCTTATGAAGAAAGAACAAATTCCTTTCAAGGAAAAGGCAGCTTGTGAATGCTGTAAACAAAGCATATTTTGCAAAATTATGTATATTTTTTGTTGCTATTTTATTTGTGCAATTGCATTCTTCCATCTTTCTAGTATAATGTCTATGATATTTTCATCTGTTGAATCTATTTATTTCAGTGGAGATTAAGTGTCAGGAACAGAGAGCCTTCAACAAAAAGAAGACGGAAAAGTGACTGCGGCAGATACAGCTGTAGTGATGAAGAATCAATTGGGTAAGAATCATCTCAAAATTAGTTCTGTGCTTATGTTGTCTGAGTTTTGTAGTCTTTCTTGAAGACATGTATCCATGATCTCCAGTTTTGGATCATGCAGAGATGATTTTTCAAGATGTCAGATAGCTTCCTACCCCTCCAGTGAGGTGTGATTTCTGTTATCTGATGGCATTGTGAATTATGATTACCATTGCTTTTTCTTTGTGGTAGCTCTTGTCACAAGACTGCACCACTGGCTGGAGGAATTACTGCTTGTTGAATGGTTTGGTTCTAGATCCAGGTTTCATTTGGTTCCAGATCATCTTCTCTTATGCATGACACTTTTTGCTCTGTAGCACATAGGCTTTATAAACTCTTAAAAATACAATATGATGATTGCAAGAGGAAAGTAGTGACAAACTTAAGTTTTTCACTTGTATGTTAGACTTGAAACACCTAAATGAGCAAAAACAACTGTTTGGTACACTGCTTTTGTCTTGTGCTTTCAAAAGCAAGTATCTTGGTTACTTGGAGATAAATGGCAAGTTGTTTAAAATGGCCTAATGTGAAACTGTGAGCTAGATAAATGTTTATCCAAGAAATTTCTGAAGTCGTAAGTGCTATAGTTGACAAAGAGAAATGCAAATGTTTGTAGAATTAGATTCATTGACAGTAGCTAGGAAGCATGATGAAAGCATGATAGAATTAATTACATATATGTTAATGAAGCAACTATTACTTAATTGCTTACATTTGCATGAATTAGACTAAGATCAAGCATTCTGTGTCCCATTCTGACTGAGATTTAACTCAATCATGAAGTGATTTGTTATCAGTTGAATGCACAGGTAAAGAAGCTGCTTAATGACAGCAGAGGATTTGGAAACTGGTGAGTTCAGTGTTTTTATGATGTGTAATGGCTGGTCATTTAATCCTGTCTTTCTACACAGAGTGCTCCAAACTGTTGCAGGGAAGATGTAAGCTTTTCATAAATCATGACTTTCTTTCGTGTGACCTCAGAGACATTATTGTCAGACTACGCCATGTTGCCTAAAAATGCTTCTCTGTAACTTCAGCTGAGGGAGTGGTTTGCAGGCTTTACCTGCTAGAACTTAGAAGTGAGAGGGTTTTGTTTTTGAAACAGTTACCTCTGAATCTGTCACAGATGTTACTGTTGCTATGTGAGTAACTTGCAATAGTAAGTTCAAACATTTTTACCCAAATTTCTCACACTGGTGAGAAATGGTTTAGCATGTAATGAGATAGTAAGTATTCAGGTATTATCTGTGCTTTTTCCTTTTCGTTTTTAAAAAAAAAAAAAAAAAAAAAAAAAAGGTCTGTAGAGACAAGATTGGTGTTCACTGTAAAGTAAACTTTACTTACTGTCTCCAGAAAAGGCCATTGTTTGCATTTAGGTACCATAACATTTCTCAGTCAAAGTTAATACGTCAGCTTCATTGGATATGAGCAGAAAGAATGTATGGGTTCCAAAGGAGATGGTATTTGTTCACCAAATGGTTCAGGATGGAAGAGACCTTTAAGAGGTCATCTAGTCCAAACACCCTCAAGCAGGGTTAGCTAAAGCAGATTGCACAGGACCCTGTCCAGATGTCTTTTGAATATCTCCAAGGATAGAGAATTCACAACCTCTCTGGGGAACCAGTTCCAATAATATATATATTTTTCCCCCTCATACTCACACAGAACTTTGAGTTTCAGTTTATGCCCTTTTCCTCTTGTTCTGTCACTGGACACCACTGGAAAGAGTCTGCCTCCATCTTATTTGCACCCTCCCTTCAGATATATATTGATATCAGCCCCAACCCTTCTCTTCACCAGACTGGAGAGTCACAGTGGTATAGTGAGTATCTTTAGAAGGCAAAAGTTTCTGTACGGATATAAAGGAAATGTTGATCTTAATGATGAGCCCTTGTTTTAAAAATGTAGCCTTCATTTGGTGCTACCCAGGCTATGTTTCCCATCAAATATTTAGGGAGGCACATTTTACCTTAAGTGTTGACTTTACCATTGTTACTGCCACCGCTTAAGCACAAATAGTTTAACTTACTAGTGTCTTTGCAGAACATTTGACATCATATTTATGTGATTGATCTTGTAATGTTTTGTATGCCATTTACTGTTGAGGAAGGGGTTAACAGTATTTATTGCAACAGCTTGGAGACATTCTCTTACCTCAACTGTGTTACTCCTATGTCATCCAAGAAGGACAGCGCTACTTTGAAAATCAGGCTTCTGTTTTAGGTCTGTCAAGCTTTCTTTGAGTTGGGAGGCGTTCTGCCAGCTCAACACTGTAAGCTTTAATTGAAATAAATGTTAAGGCTGAATGCAATACCCACCACCCTGTTGTCAGGTTTTTGTGGTAATTGCTTATGTACAGGTTTCCCTTGCCTTGACACTTCCTGCTCCAGCAAACCCAAAGAGTTTAGTAGGGATTTTCAGGCTTGCTGTTAAAACAGAATGCTGCTGAACTGAAGAAAGGATTGAGAAAGACTCTTCCTGTCTTTCCTACTTGCAGGTAGTGCAGTCGATGAATGTCGGTGACAGTTTCTCGTTAAAGATGCACCTTTTCATCTTGTTGGACTCCAAAAGGCCAAGGACTTCTTGGACTATGTATGGGCTGTAGGTTCAGCTCAAACAGATGAATCGGGAATAAACAGAAAGTCTGTCAGTGTCTCTCTGTAAACCCAAGACATGTAATGAGTCTCATAGCGTCTGCTGGAGCACCCTCATATCTGTTTGTTATCCCACCACTGCAATACTGATTTTACAGAATTTGGATATGTAAGGAGAATTGTAGGCAGGAAAATGGTGTTGTAGGCAGCTATTATCAATGCAACTGCAGGAGGAGTCAGTAACTTTCAGATTTTAATTTAGTAACTTTCAGATTTTAATTTAGTAACTTTCAGATTTTAATTTAGTAACTTTCAGATTTTAATTTGGACACCCTCTCTAACACAAACTTCAGCAACATGGAGGCAGTAGTTATATGTGGGTGTGCACATAAATATAGTAATTGAAAACAGAACTGGATCTAGTTCTGAATATTGCCTAAGTAGAGGTCAAGTGATCAGGTATTTTCCCCAAGTCATGCAAGCAACTAATACCTTTCAGTCCTACCCTTTGTAAGGTAGGATAACACATTTTTGTCTTTGAAAAGTAGTTTGAGATTAGCCAGGGGTAGTAGCTGACAGCATTTTTCTTATTACAGTTTTTCCTGCTTCACCCTTACATGAGTAAGTATATTCCTGTTACCATTGTCTACATACGTATTTTTTTCCTTTCGAAAAAAGGATAGGGGAGTAGGAGTAGGGTGGAATAGGGGAGCTGCTTTAAAAACAAAAAATATTTTGTTTTTCCTTTACCAAGATGCCTCCAGATGATGTTGATGTTGTGTGATTTGCTTGCTGTGTCTGTTACTTTCCCCCCATGCCCCCCCTGCTTGGCATCAGTTTTATCCTTTGAAATTTCTTGTGTATGTCTTGTTTACTTGGTTCTGTGGACAGCTTAACAGGTAATACAGGGATCTGTGTCCAAGTCCTGCAACTGATACAGAGATACAGGCTGAGAGCTAATCCAGCTGTGTATCTGTTTTTCTTTGATCCAGTTTGTGCTCAGTCTTCATGACATCATTTTTCCAGAAATACCACCACTTGCTACTCCCCTAATAGAAAGCACTGTATTAGAGCTCTATACAGCACTGCAGGCACTATATAACCCTGAAAATGAGGTCCTAACCAGTTGTTCGTGTTGTCTTCAGCCAGGAGAGTGTTGTGCAGAGTGTTGTGCTGTAGCCTGGCACTGAAAGCTTTATGGATGTACCCCCATCTCTCCCCTGTTGTTTGCTGGGGTTCCTCTCCCCACGGCCAGGTTTCTAGTGCAAAACTAGTTGTGTGGATGTGTGTGTGCTCCAACTGGCATGGTCATTTTCGCAAAGATGCTTAACCTGTTAGAGCCCATTTAAGTTAAGAGAGGGACACAGATTGACAATTCTGGGTATATTGTTGGAGGAAAAGTGTATGTTCTAGTCTTCTGTTGCTTCATCTCTCCTGAGATCTCAGAAGATGAAATGCCCTTTTGCTATAGCACTTTAGTAACTGGACCTCTGAAGTAGGTTAGGTAAGATAAAGAGGTAATCCAAGCAGAGTAAATCTCTAATTTCATAAAATGTATTTGCACAAATTATTTGATAACTGTTAAATTCAAACTGCCTTTAATGGCCCTAGTAATTGTAAATTTTCTCAACATTTTTTTTGTGTAGCTGAATTTTGAAATCATTTTAGTCAACATTTTTAAAATGTATGTATTATTTCAATATATTTTTTTTTTGTAAATAACCTAAGTTGCTCACTTATTTTTATAGTGACTTTGAAGAAGCAGGCATGTACAAAGACTGTAATATACTTTACAATTAGAAAGTTAGATCACAGTTGGATTTAGATCTGGTTATGGAAAGTTCACCTGACTCATTAAACCAAGTTAGCATATCAACTTCATGTGTTTTAAGAGCCTAGAGAATAGCTAGAACTTCTGACTTGGGAAGAAATCTGTATAAAATAAGTTTCTTGCTTCTTATTCTAAATGGAGAGAATATTGCTGTATTGGTATGTTCTGATTAAGCTGCTACAGTTGGGCTCTGCTATGTTAGACACTAATGTTGTTAAACTTCCTTTGGTTTGAGAAGACTGCGGTGTTTAACCATTCCAGAGAGATTTCCAAATATTATTTGTGTTGCTTTTCTCCTTAGAACCATCAAGCCACGTGGCCTCATTACTTTGTCTCTCATGACCAGTATTGACTTTCTAAACTTTGCTCTAGTTTAAGCATATACTTTCCTAAAGCTCCAATCTTTGGATCCTCAAAGTGTAGTATAGACCTTTTAAGAGCTATGATTCTTGAAGCAGGTGCACAGATTTTTGCAATGAGTTTCTAAAAATAGCCATTCTCTGCTTGAGCAGTCACAGAACATACCCAGGTCTAGATAAAATAACAGTGTGTATCTGCCCCTTTCTGTCTCCACCTGTGCCATTCTGGAGCCCAAACCTGTTGTTTGGATCAGTCTTCTGATGAGGCTGACAGAGACCATCCTTGTGCATATGTACCTAACTTCATATTCCCATCATAGAGTTCATCTCTTGCTTCAGAAACCTTAGACTGGATTTCCTGTAGCTAATCAGAGACCTTCCCTTGCATGATTAAATACTTTTTTTCTCTTCTGTCCAGATTCTTGTATGAGTGCTATGATTTTTTTTTTCCTTCAGAGTTAAAGGATCTCTTTTTGAGACTCCACTTTAGCTCTTTATCACTTTTTCTGTGGGAAACTTCTAAGACAAGACCAGATTATGGAGAAAAGTGACTTAACTTGATCTTAAGTTATTTGGTTTTGAATAGGAGCCATTTAAGTTTGTTGACCATGATCTAAAAAACAAATGTAAGGGCTCTCAGAGAGAGCAGCTCCTTACATGCTTGTTGTGGCACCTGGTGTTGATAAGTGACCTATGTTTGTAGCTTCTCAGGTTCTCCAAGCTGGAACCTTGATGTCTTTCCAATCTCCTGAAGGATGGTAGGGGGATATATGGGTGGGAGAGAGTGTCTTAACGTGGTTAGTAACTGGGGGGAAAAAAATCTCAACATGTAGCTATTGGTCCAACACAAAAATGTCAGGATTTCTTGAAATGTCTTCCCTGAGTTCAACAGTGTGTTGTGTGTGTGTGTGGTTTTTTTGTTGTTTTTTTTTTTAGCAAAGCAATTTCCAATCTTTTGTTTCAAGCATCACTTTTCTTCAGTGCTTTTATGGCATACTTAAATCTACTAACATTGCTAGGTTCTGTGCAACCATGCTGTTGAGCTGAATGCAGCACGTCAGTGGGACAGCTGTAACTTTCTAAAAGTTGTTTTACATAATTGCCTGCTCACTGAACAGTAGCAGCCTTTTGCTTGGGAAATATGGCTGTAGCATGTTACATCTTTGTGAGTAGCTTTTTCCAGCTATAAAAGACTCTTGCTGTAAAATGTGTACAACTTAGTTTGTCATTTTAGGCATGCCATAGAAAAAGTTTTACCTTGCTAGTCTTTTAAAAGCCATGTCTGAGCCTGAGTTTCAGTGCCCTCTTAGGACCAGTTTTTCTAGGAAAAGAAGTCCAATTCTCACCCCTTTTGAAAATGAGATAAATCCTCTAAGATAAACTGACATATTAGCTATGATACGTCCTGGCCAGGAGTCTGAGACCTGTCCAAGCTACCAGCCGTATTACAGAATTCTTTAAGCTGAAGACTTTGGTATCTATCTAGCAGTCTCAGTGCAGTATGGACATCTGTTTCAAGTTGTAATGGGGAGCTTTTAGTAACCATCAAATTGAAAATGTTATGTCTTTGTAGCAGAATTGAATAGAAATAATCATGATGATCTCTAGAGGTCCCTTCCAACCTTAAGCATTCTATGATTCTATGAGGGTGTGCAAAACTGTAAGGTTGTACTGCTGTGATTTTTCCAGCAAGATTGTGTTTTAAATTGTGATATGGGAACCACTGAATATTTCTGGTTCTAAAGAAAGATGCCACAATGTGAGAACTTGTTTTCATGCCTGACTGTGCTCAAATGTGCACTTTTGGAACAATTTGTCAGGCGGTAGTGATGCTACTTGAAATATTTTTCGATAAAAAGGATGCAACAATTTCTATGCCTCTGCACTGAATTTTGGCAGTTCAGAATTATGCATGGATATGATAGTTGTTGATGGTACAATAAGAAACCCTGGGGTTTCCTGACTGAGATAAATGCAGTTCTGATTCTTCTTCTCTCAAGCAAACTGCTCTGTTGTTGTCAGGGAAGTGAACTTAATTCTTTTCAAGGAACAATAAACCCTTAAAAAGGGGTTTTAAACACTTGAGAAAAAAAAAAAAAAGCAGTTTTAAAAAAGCAAGTTTTGTTGAATTCATGTGATATAACAAGATCTTAGCACCCCATTATTAATTTATTATTATATGTATGGCAGGCAACCTAAAGTTATCTTGACGAATGTCCTGAGGACGAAAATAGGACGAAAATACGCACAGGCACAACCTAAAACTGATGCTAATTTTTCTGATGCTGACAAGCTGCAGTCAAATCAACTGCCTTCATCATCTGTTGCCAGCCTAAAGATATGGCAAATTTTAAATCCTACTCTCCAAAGCCTTTTTCTATCCAAGAGGTATGTTGCTCGATGCTTTTTGCTTCCTGTCACTAAAAGAAATATTTTTTCTTGCAGTTATTTTGCATGAGAAACTGTTCTTTGTTGTACTAAAGTTGTCTTGTCTCATTCATGAATATTATTTTCATGCCATATGACTCTGTTGGATTCCCTTGCATATGGTTTCTTTTGCTGATAATTGAAAGATATGGTGGCAGGCACAATGTAATAGGATTTCTGAGCAGTTGGTTTCTAGATGGTGCTTTGTTGACAAGACTAATTTATTCTCATCTACCTGTTGGACTCTCAAAATGCCTGTTTTTTGTTTTTCTCTTGTGAAGAGCATGCTTGTAGGTAATTGCCTGCTTTTCTCTGACAAGGTTTCAAAATGTTATGGTCTGTGACTACCCACAAAAAGCTGAGAGGAGGCCTAAAGGGTCAGAAGAAAGGCCAGGCTATCAAGTCCTGTATTTTCCCCCTTCCTACTCCCTATCAGGCAGTGCTCAGGTGGAGATACCTAGGATGTAGGTAAGAAACAGGACACAAGTAGAGTGAGTGAGTGATTTCCACCCACCACCACCACTAATGTTTCCTCCCAGCTTCTGACAATAGAGATTTAGAAATTTAGGGGCTTCTGTTACTGGAGATTGTGTCCAGAGATCTATATTCTTCTGCATTAGGCTTGTCTTCTAAGTCCTAGCCTCACTGTGCATCACCTGCGTACCTCAGCTGCTGCTTGCCCCTAACGTAGTCCCTCCCTAAAAAGAAAATTGACGTCTTGGTGCAGCAGGAGATGCAGGTTCCCCCAGACATCACGCAGTGCTGGGCTGCACTTCATGAATGAATACGGACAGGAGAGACCTACAGCAGATATCCAGAAGGCAGCGTTGTTCCAAGCAGATTCCAGAAAGGCCGCGGCGTACACCATAATCCAGCCTGAATTGCAAAGGAAAGGGTAGAATTTAAATCCGCATTTGAGAAAGAGGGAAGTAAGTGAAGGGCTACACCAGTGAGCTGCTGTGCTTGCTTTGTATCAGGTGTGTTGTGCTGCTTTTATACTTCACTGTTCAAGTAGTCGCATTTTCATATTTTGTTTATTTTTAACTCTTATCCTTTCTAACACCGGCAGATGTTCTTCTGGGCCTTGACATTGCTGTATTTCCCTCCTCCCTGGAGACTGAGGGAGGGAACAAACAAAATCTATTGCTAAATTTGTGTGCACTGCTTTCTACCTGTTACTTAAGTGCTTGAGGAAATCCAGTGTGTTTTACTGGAGCCTTCTTGTTCATGGGAAAATAAAGATTTCCTTGCTCCATAATTCTTTGTATGTTATGATATTGTAGGGACGTTATTTAGAGATGAGGATTTACTTGTTGTCAAACAATGTTAACGTGATGCATTAGTGGTGATGCACTGTGCATAGTATCCATTTATGGTGAAATGATGCATCTAGCCTTTTACAAACTGTCTCTGTTTTCTTGCTACTTATTATATTCATTTGCTCACCTTGGATTTTAAGTTCCTTTGTGTTCCATTTAATGATGTTGGGGATTATCAAGCCACCGAGATGCACAATTAGAAGTTTCTTTCTCTGAATTTGAGTGCAGTATTTATGATTTATCGTTATATGTATGGCAGGCAACCCAAAGTTATCTTGACGAATGTCCTGAGGACGAAAATTGGAAGAAAATACATAGACAGCCACGTAATAATTGATGCTAATTTATCTGATGCTGACAAGGTACAATCAGGTCAACCACCCTCATCATCTGTTGCCAACCTACAGACATGTCAAATATTAAGTCCTCCTCATGAAAGTTCTTTTCTGTCCAAAAGGTATGTTGTTCACTGCTGATTTTGCCAGTCTTCCTGAAATAACATGACTTCGCAATGGAAAACAATTTTTGCTGGAATACTTTTTGAGACTGTCTTGAAACAGAAGTTGTATTTCCTGAATGGGAACTAAAATGCTGCTGCAACTAGCTGTTTTAATACTGCATTTATTCTATTTTTTTTGCTGCACCTGATGTTGCTACATTGCTGTGTTTTTTTCTAGGAGTGTCCATTCCCAATAAAACACTGGTTTTAGTCTATATAAGTGGCTGTGTCAAGTATATTTCAGTTGGCTTGCTGTCCTGTTGTTGTTTTGTTTTTCTAGCATGGTTTCAAATAATTTCTTTTAAAATATCCTCCAAATTGCCTATATGTGATAATTCATTTCTCTTTCATTAATCCCTCCCTGCTCACAAGCCCATCTGCAGAGTACTGTTGTTTGAGATTGCTTTTTCACTGCTTAGAATCTACTTTTTCTCTTTTCTTCCTGTATTTTCCTTGACTGAGCATCACAGCAATACTTGACATGCAAAATTAGTAGGAACAACTGATTAGATTTATATAATACTCGTCTCAGTTGAAGATGGCTGCTGAATTCAGAGTAAGCTGTTCATTTTTCTCGTCTTTAGTGGCCTTCTCTTTGCTTAAAAGCAAAGTATCCACACAGACAGAGCATGACATTTTGGGGGAGGGAGGAGATAGAACGAGAAAGGAAAAGAATTATTATTGTGAGGGCAGGAATGATCAGCACTTCCCGGGTTAAAGATATTATAGATCTTCAGAAGAATAAGTCATATTGCTCATTCTGATACATGAGCATCTGAGAGATCCTGAATTATTGAAGATCGCTATCCTTTTCCTTTTGGGATCTCTATAATTGCTTAAAGTTAATCTGACAAAGCTGCATTTTAAAATGAGGGTTTTAGAACAGTGTATTAGGTCTTTTAAGTCACTTAAGAAAAAGAAAGTTTGCATGTATTTTTAGTAGTAGACTACATCTTTTTTGACTACAAAATTTTTAAGATCTGAAATATTCGGTATCACACTTTTCCACTGCATTTGTTTTGAATGATGGTAATGCCTCTCTTCATAAAGAAGAAGCATGGAGTTTTGTATGTAGATCTCTAAATCTCAGGAAATATTTTCCATATATTAGTCTAATATCAGAAGGGCAGCTGGTGAGTTTTGTGCTAAGGAACAGTGGATTAGACTCTTCAGTTTTGCAATAGCTAATGCTACATAGAGATTTCTTCTGTGTAACCCCCTGAAGAGAAAAATGTCTAATGACAAAAAGTATGAAGAACACAGAGGGAACTCCAGACCTTTTACATAGGCATGGAACTAGTTCTATATTAACTGAGATTAAATGAAGTTTGTGTAATTATCTAGTTCCCTTCGTCTTTCTGGGCAAAATCAGGTCTCTGTTTCAGTAGCTGGTGTGCTGAGCTTGCTTGAGACATGAGTTCATTCACAAAGGCTTAATTTTCCCTTCTGTGATATGCTTCTCTAATGTGAAGTGTTGGACCCTTTTTTCTAGGGTCAGGTATTAGCAGAAAAGGAGTGTCGTCCCCCACCTACCCCCCCAGCCCCTCCAAAGTGACCTGTACATTAATACAATTAACAGATTGCATAGGAAGTGGTGAA
>JAYECN010341292.1:0-23837 GCA_035222435.1 Microcambeva ribeirae | reverse complement strand
TTTTTTTTTTTGTTTTTTGTTCCCCTCACCCTCCCCCCCACCCTCCTTTTTTTAAGAGTACAAACTACAGGAGAAGAGGGAAATTTTCTCATTAAAGTTACATCCCTGCAGTTAGTTCAATTACTTGATATATGCAGAAGATGTTGTAAATTTAAAGATTTAAATAGCTTACAAAGATGCCGGAGGCTCCATCAGTTAATTTCCTTAATTTATGGATTTTTAGCTGAGCTTCTGAAATGAAAAGGAGAATGAGAACTAGGTCAGCTGAGAGATTTGCATCCAGAACAGACTCAGATTTGTTTTCCTTGACCATCCCCTGGGCCCAGGTAGGTTCCTCCGCAGGGCCCTCCGTGGCCTTCGCGCCGGGGCTGCTGTGTGGCCCGGGAGGCAGCACACGGCCCAGCAGCCCGGCCTTCGTGCCGGGATAATCCCGAGCAGCAGCCTGGCTGCTGGCGGTGCGGGCCGGGCTGTCGCGTGAGCTGAAGCTGCAGCCCTCGCCGCTTGTGCTGCTCAACAAGTGGAGGATGAGGAAGGAGGACGGGTGCCACGGGGGCTCAGCACGCGGTGAAGCCTCTGCTTTTGCTGGGGTGCGGGCAGGCTGCTTGGGGTGACCTGGCGACTTAATTTTCACTTCCTCTGTGAATTACCAGCTGGTAAGTGAAAAATAGACGAGCATCTCGAGCAGCGGTTGGAGCATCACAGAAGCACGAGGCTTCTGTGTTAAGGCGCAGTAAAGAGATGATCTAAAAATACTGTGCAGAACAAAACGTAGGATTTGGTTTCTGACTCATCCCAGCTGTGTGGCAGTGGGACGCAGGGCTGGTAAGGAGTTTGGGGAGCACAGCGAAGACGGAGCAGTGCTTGGGACAGGGAGGGCGCACACGTGGCCGGCGACTCGCGCAGGGTTGTTCTGGCAGTGCTGGGAAGGACAGCGTGCTCGGGAGCCCGCGGTCCGTGTTTGCCGGCATCCGTGCTGGGGGTAGCAGAGGTGCGCGGCGCAGCTCCGAACGCACTCGTTTCTCCTCACCCAAGCGCTCCTCTGTTGTTGCGTTGCAATATGTATGAATATATACATATGAATTAATACTTAGAAGACTGATACAAACTAAACAGTTTTAGGAAGCAACGCTGCAATATGATTAGTATTGGTGTTCATGATTTAACATTTCTTTTCCCACTAGATGAAGTTTCTAAGATTTGCAAGGTACATGTCAAGGACGGGTATATAAATGGATTTTTATTTATTCACAACTCCAAGACTAATTGCTTCTCTTTGCCTGAAGGCCAAGAGATTGGTTTTAATATGACACTTCAAAAGTATTCATAGAACTACAGAGATACTAAGTGTCATTGTTTAAGAGAGAAATCTCGCTATGGTACTTGTGACCCTGAAAATAAAATCTTCCACTTTATTTTAAATTCTGACGTTGTTTTTCAGAGTTTCACTTAAAGCTCAACTATTAAGAACTGTACAAAGGAAAATATTAAATAGGATGTAGTGAACAAAGGAAAATAAGTAATTTTAGCAGTGAACATAAGTTACTTTCTCAAAATTTTATTAGAGTCCTTATAAAGCAATGCAAAATTTATAACAGAAGACTCCTGAGCTCAGTTTTAGGATATAAGTAAAACCAATGGGTTATAGCTTGAAAAATTCTTGGGTAAATGTTAAGCATGTATTTACTAAGATATTAAATACTTTGCATTTTTCTTATCAACAGTTCTTTGCATCCTATGCAGATGTTTAGAATTGGACAGCAACATTTTGTGAAATGTTTTTATCTTATTATTCTGTGGCTTGTTTATTCTTTTTCAGTGAACAGGTCAAAAACTTGTTGTCACTCTTAATACAGTGTGAAATAGAGGGCCATAAAGAACCCTAGTTCCATTTTTTCATGTTTTTCAAAACCAACACCTTGTGCACATTTGTGGAAAATGACCAAGTCATGAAAAGATACAAATTTCAAAACATATAAATCAAAAAGATGTTCCAGATATATAGTGAAATCGCAGTTTTGAAGCGTATTGTCTACATGAACGGAATTGAAAGGAATTTATGAGTTGAAAAATATCATCAGCTTCTGTTTACACCATGGTTTCTGAAGTGGAGTATCAATTTCATAATTTTAATTCCATATTGTTCTTCTGGGCCTTCTGCTGAAGGCCCAATATGAATTTATTCTAGTAGGCCTTATCTTTATGGTTATTTTTTTCCTTGTATTATGTGTCTTAATTCAGCTTCATCCTAACTTCAGGACCTCTTACGTTGTGCATCTTAACCTGAGGCTTGATCCTGGCTTCCTGGCAATGATACTGATATTTCTAGTAACTTCAAAAAGTGCAGGAAGAAATCTGCAGGCTTCCATGGGGTATCTTTGAGGCACCCCATGCTTTTACAGGCATTTTCAACTAAAGCAGTAAATAAGTGATAAAATGGATCATTTAATGAAATGTTTAAATTTACATCTTTACATGGATTAATGCTCTTCCCATTCATAATTAAGAGACCCCCATATACTAGATATATAGAGATATATACTAGATATTTGGGGAGGGAGGTGATTAGAGTAAGAATTTGGTGCTCCAAAACTGGTTGTTGGACGCTGGCATGCTTTAAGTCAGTAAATCCTACGTGACTTGGTTGCCTTCAGTGAGGCTTTGTGGATGTGACCGAGTTTGGCTGCCCCTTGCAGAACGTGAAGACTGACCACAGCGAAGCGAGGATGGCGCCACGTGTCTGCGTGCCGACAGCAGGCAGCTCGCGGGCCCTGTGACTCGCACCGGCTCTGCCGCGAGCCCAGCGGCGTCGGAACAGGAGGTGTGGAAAGGCTGATGCCACACGTGGTGGAAAGGCTGATTGAGCCAGTGGGAAAGGTTTATTCCTGTGAGAAACCTGAAAATACTAAGCACCTTGAAATTCCAACACTTGCTGCTGTCAGTTGACATATAAGGAGGAAAAAAAGAAAAGAATTAAGGACATCTTGCAGTTCGAGCAAGTTTTCAAGCCAGTTGTAATGCCAGTCATTCTGGAATGGGAAGTTGACCCAGGGTTTGCTAATTAAAACAAATAGTTTGCCATTCATAGGCAGATAAGGGATTTCCTGGGAGCAGTAAGCATGGCCATGTCAAGCGGAAATCTGATCATCAGGAAATCACTGAGTCTTGTCACTCTGTTCTCTTGAATGATCGTCTTTCTTTCCAAGAAACGGATTGCTGTCCAGTGAGTTTACAAACGATTACTTTATGGACTGAATTCAGATGGACTTTTTTTAAGCCATCCATTATCCAACTCCCAACTCATGACACGAGTGTGATATAAAGAAATAATCCACACTGGAATGCAGAGATTAAATAGCTTGTCAAGAAATACAGCATTGAAAAGGTCTGCCCAGCTCTTCTGCTTCCAACTGTTACAAGCCAAAAATAGTATAAAAAATGAAACATGGACAAAAGGACCGAGATGTCCAGTGTCGGTTTCAGCATATTATTTCTCAGCTTTTTACATTGCCATTTTGTTGTGTTCTCTTACTCATCTTTTTAAGCAGCTGCAAGATTGAGGAATATTTTAAACCTACTTAAGTAACTTACATGGCATTAATTTTTTGCTACTTATTAAATAAAGCTTATCCATATTACATATGTCACGGAGAGGAAGAAACATTTGTATGGCTGAACGTAATCCATTCATTGGTTTATTAGAGACTCAAAGTACCCTAAAGAATGTCACAAATCCACACGGTGTCCCCAAGTGCTTGATTTTTGCATATGGATCGCTGACTTAGCTGAACGATGTATAAAATCATATGTAGCCAGGCAGCTCCCAACTGAATACACTTCTAAGGGAGGTTATATGCATTGCTTCTTCCAGCAAAGGTCTGGAATAAGTTACATTGCAAAAATATCACTTAACAGAATACAGAGAATGTAGAAAAGTGCAACATTTCTACCTCAGGGTCAGGTCATGGGCTATTTTTAGGATTTAGGAGCATAAGCACATCCAGAATCATAGGTAAACTGCTTCTTACTTATGTAGCAGCATTTCAGCGCTTGCTTTCCTTGGCAAATAATAAACTGAGGGGGTTGGATCTTGCCCAGAAACTGAGGGAGTAATAAAGCGGATTGACAATGGCATGAAAATGGAAGAAAAATGGAGCATATTCTTCCAGATACGGAGGTCATGCGTGTTTCCATAAAGGGAAAGAGTAGTGAAAGAAAGACCACAGAAGAGAATATTCTTAAACATTCCAGCTTTAAATACATCCTAAACAAAAGCATATACAAGCTGTTGTGACCCCCAGACAATAGACTGAGCAGATAGATAAATTCTCCTGGGAGGTGAGGCAATGACTTTTTGCCTACTAAAACAGAACGTGAATTTAACGGCACGTGGAGAGTGAATGAAGTGCACTTTTATGTTGCATTATATCTAAATAATGGAAAGAAAAACACAATTGGAAGGAGGAAACTCTAAAAAATTTAGCCAGAGTCATGGTATTCATCTGGTAGAAGAAATGAATATTGAATTGGAATTTGCAGGACTGAGAATAACTTGCAGATTAGGACATACCACAGAATAACACTCATTGCCTTTATCAGGGAGTACTGGTAGGAATACAGTAGTGGGAGTACTTAAAGGGAGGAATAACAAGTGTTTTGGTCTAGGATTCCTACTGCTGCAAAGCAGAAAGGCTCCGGTCGGGCTGCGGTTCCGTGCAGTGGTCCCCAGCGCAGGGCTGGCCGCACCGTGACGTCGCTGCGCAGTTGCTTCAGACTTTGCCCTGGACTCTCACTCTCCCATCCATCATCGCCGCGGAGCTCTTACGTGCGTGGGCTCCACCGGGGTGTTTGCAGCCCGTGGTGGGAAGGTGCTCCGACCGACAGGGCCATGGCATCGCTGCTGGCTCCTCCTGGCCCGAGCGGGCACTTGGGCTGACGACAGCCTGGATGCCGCCCCGCACCAGGGGTTTAGCACAAAGAAGATGTGAGGGCGCTGAACATGGCCAGCTGAGCGCAAGCTTGTCCAGCGCCTGTGCTGCCAGAGACCCCTTGGAAGGGAGGCAGTATGTCAGGCATATGGTTGGCGCATGCTGTGCTCCAGCCATCCTCAGCTAGCGTATGGTCTCCGGAGTGCCGCTGCCAGCTGGGCTCTAATTTACACTGGGCCTGGGAATCAGGGCCCTTAACGGTCTCCCTGATGAGCTCTTTGCCTCTGCTTCACTGGTTTCAGATATGTAGATAGTCTGAGCCTTTCATTTCTGCCGCCTGCCGTCCTCTGAGGCAGACACAGGGGCATAGACTTCTTTACTTAAACACTGCATCTGCTTAAAAAAAGCAGAGGCAAACATTCCGTGAAAATGAGAGTAACACTTCAGTCCTAACTCCATAAAATTGTTATTATTAATAGTACCAATTCAGGGGTGGTCAAGGTATGTGAAGTTAGTAAACCAGGTGCCCCAAAACATCTAATTCAGAATCAGCATTGGCAAATAAGAGAAAACATTTTTCCTACATTTTTGAGCAGGTTTGTGCTATGGCATCATTTTTTTCCTGAATTCGTGCTCTTAACTTGCTAAATATTGGATTATTCCACTTTTTTTTTCTTTCTTTTTTGTAATAGGTTTCTTCTCAGAAAGCTAGATGTTATCCAGGGGAGAATACCTTTAATTTCACTGCAGTAAACTCTTTAAATAGGAGGCATATTTCCTATTACGAAATACATTGAGGGAAATGGTGCGGAGAGGAAAGAATAACCAAATTCTTTGATTAATCCTTATTTAATCTTGTATTATAGTGCCACAGTTTTTGCTACCTTTTTGCAATTTGAAAGGCTACTAGAGAAATGCAATGTTATATTTAATAACCAGCTTTTATTCTGCAATTACCCTTTGTTGTGGAACTTGCTAGCCTTAGTTGTGGGACTTGTAGAAAGAATCTACAAACAGATTGGTTAAATCTAGTTCGAAATAAAAATATTTTTGTGCTACTGGAGCCAGCCCTTTTTACAATAGCTTTTAGTAGCAATTAGATGGCTACATTTGGTCCATGACCGAAACATTGGACTCATTCTGTTTTAGGCAAATGACAGTGTGCGTGCTTCATATCTTTGTGAAGTGTTATGCAGCTTAGCTCTCTGTTGTCAAAACATTCTCTTGGTTAAGAAGTGCAGGTTAATTTTCAAGCATATTATATTCTTTGGTGACTAAAGCTATTTGAGGAATCCTAGTATCAAACTGTCTCTCATATTAATTCTCTGTTTCTGAACACAGTATGTTGTCGGTAATGAAGGTGATCAGCCTTGGCTGCGCACCTCTCCACGCCTACACGTCTCTCCTTGCAGAGCTCCTTCCTGGACTTCATTTTCTAGACGACTGTCTTTTTCTCACATCCTTGTATGAGGTATTCCTGAGTTCTGATGTAACCAAGGAACCTGCTGGTTAATGACTGCCTTTCATCTGAGCTACCAGAAACTGATGATTTAGTATTAAATGGATAAATTAAGAGAACTAGTGAAAATGATTTTGAATCAACAGAACCATCAAGCTGTCCCAGGCTACGTAATCCTGCTTTTGGAACCACGACCTGAAATTCCCTTTCGTCCTGTGCTTTTCTGTTCAATTCTTGCACCCGATTTCGGATCATTTCAGACTTCCCGAGCACTACACCATCTCCCCACGTTTTGCACGTGTGCCTGGCACACTGGGAGCCAGGTGCTCATCTGGACCCGGTGCTGCTGCGTGATCGCTCACGAACGAGTGTAATGTCACCGACTTCAGCAACATCACTGAGTGATAAAGGATATAAACAGGAATTATACTTGGGTCTGTGTAAGAATCCCACATTGCTCCTGTGGTTGATCCTTTTAGGAGTTTCACTGTTCAGTTGCAGGACTGAAATTCAAAAGCAGACGTTTTCCCTCTGGGCCAGATATTTGCTTGCTTTTCAAAAGCATCCACATCCATGCTCCCTGAATCGCCGCGGATTTTGACTGTGAAAAGGGCAGATCTTCCAAAAGGATGAAAAGGTCTTCTTTCCTGCCTCGGCGGGAACGAAACCCGCGGCGGACGCGGTTGCGGGGTGGCTTCCCCCGCCAGGCGCGCGGGGAGGTGGGAGCTGCCTCTCCGCTCCCGCCGCCGCGCTCCTCCGTGGCCGCGGCAGGAGATGTGCGCAGGGCTGGGGGGAGGAAGGCGCCCGGGGCCCTTCGGAAAGGACATGGCTGCGCGGCCGCCCTCCCCCATTTTCCCGCCGGCTCATTAGGCATGTTTTGCCCTTCATTTCCCAGAAGGAAGAGCCTTGCCGGCATTGTTCTCTTGCTTAGCCGCATTTTGTGAGCGGCGGAGGAGCCAGCCCCTATCTCTCTTGTTATGTTGCATGAAACTAAAAATACCAACCCCACTGGAGTTACTTTTACATTAAAGATGTAAGTGAAATTAAAAAAAAAAAAAAAAAACACTTTCAGAGCTTTTTATTTTTTATTAAATTTTTAATTAATCTTAATTAATTTGAATTTTGAAGTGATCGGAAAAGTCACTTTAAATTAATTTATATATATTTTTTTTTTCATTTTGGTACGCAGGGCATGCGTAACGCAGGCGAACGCCGGGACCGCGTGTTTGTGCTGGCAAAGAGGGGCTGTTGCGGGGCCGAGCGGGCCGCGGGGCCCAAGTGGGTCGAGCTGGGCGGGCGCCAGCCCGGGCTGTGCGTGAGGGCGGCCGCGTGGCAGCGTCGGGGACCCGCGAAGGTGGCAGCAGGAGGAGCTTTTGGATGGCCGGGTGGTGACAAGGGACAGGATGGGCTGCGGTCAGCACCCTCGGCAGAGGTGTCCTCGTCGCCGTCCCCCTCCTGCCGCCGGAGGGGCTGCCCCCGCTGGCCGCTCACGCGTGGGTGCTGTGGAGCCCCGCGCGGCCCCCACAGGGCCTGGTGGGCCCCGGGCTGGGGCACGGCTCTGCTCGGCGCCCTGTGGGGGTGGGACCTCCGTCCAGGCACCGTGCGGGGCCCCTGGGCGCGTCAGGGAGGCTCCGTGGTCCGGTCCCCATCCTAACGGGAGCGCCTGTCACATGCCCTGGCAGCGCGGGGTGTCGCGGAGCTGCCGGAGAGCGCGGTGCTCCTGAGGTAGGAAGGGCCTCATTAACTAACGCCCGCGCTCTGCTCTGCGCCGGGGCTCTCCTGGGGACTGCAGCCACCAAGGTGTACGTCAGGGCTCAGTTAACTAAAAATTACTTATGACTCCGCCCGGCCCTGCATGGTGCTTAACTGAACCCCGTCCTCGTGGCTGCCAGCACCTTCGGGGGGGTCGCCCCTGCACTAGGCGGCTGGCCCAGCTGTTTCTCGTTGGGTACGAGAGGCCGGCCGGCCCCCTCCTGCCCATGTAAACCAGGTGCAGGCTGAGGCCTGGGGTGGTGCCTGGGTGCTTGTGGGTTGCTCTGCTGTGGGTGGGGGTTTGTCCCTGTACCACAGTGAGGTGCTGTGAGGGTTTTTTTGTCCAGAGTCCTCAGGAGACATGGTAACAAGGTATGATGCAGATCACCTTTTTTTTTTTTTTTTTTTTTTGGTTAATCTCAAAATATAGGGAATTATTCACTGTATTTTGTCCTCAGCTCTGTGTGTGCATGCATATATTTATATGGGTTTAGTATCACAAGAAGCCTTATGCTGAGCATGTGCCTGACTTATTTGTGTTAATGTGGTTCTAGAAAGTAAGTTTTTTTCAATAGGATAGAAAAGTCTGATTTAATTTTTTTTGTTGTTGTGAGTCTGTTTTGTTTTTGAGGGGGTGTATTTTGGAATGAATTGCCTCTTGGGACTGAAAACAAAGGACTAGGACTTTCCTCCAACAAGCTGCTGGAAGTAAATAGTCTAGGAGTTGGGTTCAGGAGGCCTGAATAAATCCTGCCATTTAGGTAACTGTGAGCTCCAAAGTTTTGTGCTGCATTGCAAAGTATGGCAAGCTTTTCTCAACTGTTGGTTTTTCAAGGAATGCTGTGCCAACACTGCTGACACTTGCTTTCCCAGAAATAGATGTTCCATCTGACTGTTTGAATTGAGAAATTGGGCTACTATTTTGTTAACTCCCCTGACCCTCCAAGCTCCCCTCCTATTTAGAGAAAAAAAAAAAAAAAAAACCCTTTACAAAAATATTTAAGATCTATCTTCCTGTTCTCAGATTCTTCTTTGTTTGAGCCTTTTTTTGTTACCTATGCAAATTAATGGAGTAGTAATCCACATTCTGCTTGATGAAGACAAATACTGGATTCCTAGGGTAGAAATTCTACAATAGAGGGAGTTACCAGTCTGTTCTGAAGAAAATATTTTCATTTAAACAGCAAAATGAAAGTAGTAAAGTTAATTCAAATATTTTCATTGGCAGTGAGTGTTAAATGTTATGCTTTAATAGACATATAATAAGCACTTTAACATTTTGCTTTAATAAAAAATATCCCAGCTCCTTCTGTGTCTTGAGCCCCAGCACCTTTCCCTTACAAATGTCTGAAAAATTCTTTCCTTAACTACCAATAGTTGGGAAAGCTTGCCCATCTGTAGGTGATGTGCAGAAGCAAAAGGTGAACTTTCTTGGATGCTTTGATGAAAAGGCTTATTAAATCATGCAAGATTACTCTGTAGTCTTTTGAGAGCACATGTTGGTTGTTACAGACATTAAGAGTGCTTCTCTATGGTGATTACCAAACTTCCACTATCTCTGATGAAGTCTGTTTCTGGTTGTGGAAGTTGATTCATACTCTCAGGAAATGAATTTCTTGGCAATCTAGGTTTATCAAAAATCACCTTGCTTTCTGTCCCGATATTTGGATAGAATAACTTACTGAAAATGGCTGATGTTATCAGGGACAACAGCTTGCCTCTGTGTGGCTTGCAAATTACCCATTTGTTGCAGACTTGACTACTGTTTTAACATGGTCAAAAGCAAACAAACAAAAATATCAGGTGGTCTTTAACAGTAGAGTTAGCTGAACAACAGTTAGTTTCTTAGGTCTCTCTGTAATTTGTTAACTTGAAAAACATGCTGTTGGTTCAAATTATTCTCTGAAATTTCCCTACTTAAAATTTGCCTATACAGAACCGTGGTTAAAATTATACACATAGAGCAAATTGAATTGTCATAAGGTGCATACAGAATATTTGCATCTCTGTGCAGCAACTGTAGTTGCAATAGTTTGAGGACCAAACCTCCCTGACAACTCTGTGCAAAGCAGAACTGCTGCAATTTAAACCTATGAACAATAGAATTAATAAAGTTGCCCATCTGCAGATGAGGCTTAGAACATACTTGTTCCCCTCCTTGTAAATAACAGTTCTTAGCTATTGTGTTAACATTCTTAGGAACCTACATCTTTCCTGAAACCAACCACCTTGTTGTAATTCTTTCCTTGATTACTTAAGCTATTAGTTAAGCAATGAAGATTCAAGCTAGTCTTACATGGTTATATGGTGATCTAGCAGGTATCTTTCTCATATTCAGAGCTCATACAGAGTCCTGACACTTCTATGGATCTATGGTAAACTTGATTATGCATATTAATTATTTTTTGTGCCTGATAGTTATGCTAATAGAGTGATAACTTTGTGATTTTTTTTTTTAATGTTCATAGTGTTAATCACAAAACATACTAACTGTGGCTTTATTATATTGGAGACTTTTAATATGTTATTTATAGATCTGGAACCTACAAGATATGATATAAAAGCCTTCAATATGAAAAATGTTACATTTCTGAGCAGACAGTGAGAAAATTGCCTTTTAGAGGTCAAAACTCCCAGTGCCTCTGGCAACATGGCCTTGATGTCATTTGACAGGGTGGAAACACAGCCCTTCATGGGAATAAACAGCCAATACCTGCGTGATTCATTTTGTTAGGAGGGTTCTCCCATTGTTGCTAGGCAATATTAAGTAGGCGGAGTTTTTTTTTTTTAAAGAAGAAAATAAAAACCAACCAACTGCTGCTTATTTAAAAATACTTCCTGTGGATTGTCTTGCTAAGGTTTTATATATATATTTTTTTTTTAATTAAGCAGTGATTTCTTTATTTCTTTCTGCAAAATTGCTAGGAAAAAACAGCAATGAAATTCCAATAGATCCCTTACACTCAGAAAGGCGAGGAGGGGCAGAGGGTGGGAAAGGGTTGTCACCTGGTTAGCGGAAGGTTTCCTCTGTCTTCCTACCGTACCTTCTTAGAGCTGTCTGTTTGGAAAGGCTCAGCTGTTTTGTGATGTGCAATTCTTATGGAAGAAACATGGCAGAGACCAGCAGACATTCATTTGAAATGATTTTCATTCACTGCATTCTGGAATGGACTTGAAAGCAGGTCTCAGAGGCAACTTGTATGTACCAGTTTGTCTTACATATTTATTTATGACAGACTTGAATCTTCAGGACGGTATTCTATCAAGTGACATACCCACTCAGTGTGATGTGTGCCTAAAAATAGGTCATTGTCAAAGGACAGGAAAGAAATTGTATAAATTCATAAACTAAGCCATTCCAGGCTAGTATGATAGCATTCTCTGAAGCAGAGGTAATGCTGTGTTCAAAATTATAGCTTTCTATAGATTTTTTGGAAAGAATAATGTTATCATTGTATTTATCATGATAGGAGAAGACTGCGGACTAGATGTGTTTCATACTGATGAGTTACTCTTGACAGGGCAGTCTGAAAATAATTCTCAGTAAACCAAGCTGCATGTCATTTTGGAAGATAGTGGTGTTGGACTAGAACTTGGTCTTATACTCAAATTATTACAACTTCAGCTAACTTTTTCATGCGCTAAATCATACAGCATTTATGTCATACTGGGATTTAAGCACTGGGTTTGAAACTAATGTTCTTGATTTGTGCTTTTCGCCACTGTAAATGGAACAATGTGTTTTTTTTTTGTTTTTTTTTTTTTTTTTCTTTAGGGCAAATATGGGCATAACTGAAAAGATCACTTAAAAGTGATCCTGTTCAAAATGGTGTATCAGGAAAGTTTTTTGCTTTATTTAATAACCTGTTGATGCTAGCTGATATGTATTGCTGGGAACTGTATTAGAGAAATGCAATTATTTTCCTGGTTATGACCATATAAGCACTACCTAAGGCCTGGAATATAGCTATGCAAAAGTGTGTGTTTTGTAGTGCTTCACTGCAGTGTTGTTACTGCCACCAAACTAAATATCAGTCCCTCTACTTAACGATTGCCTGTGGAAATGGTCAGTAATGGAGCAAATGCCTAGTGAGTATGTGGTTATACACAAATGGGATTTGAAGCTAACAGGTAAAAGAGTAGGCAGGAAATACAGGGGAAGTGTGACATCTGGTGGAAAGATGCTATCGGGAGTAAGAGATCTGTGAATGATAAATGTCAATTTATTTCTTTATTGGACACAAGAATGTGTTGTGTGATGCTTGGAAATACATATTTCACTCTTGGCGATGAAGCCATGGTGTTTGACTTCTCTCCTGACCTCATAGTTCATATTGCCCAAACCAAGAAGTGTGGGAAGCTGATGATATTTGTAATAAATAGCATTTTTTTGGGGGGGTAAGATTTTTTAGTAGATTCCAAAAGCCCTTAATGTGCATTTAAATATAAAAATGCACATACTGCTGGCTTAACTCGTTTTGAAGATCTGAGAGTTGTAACCTTAAGCCAATTTGCCAAAACTCTGTAGAAGAAAATGCTAAGATATGTCATGTAGGTTTGTGCTCTCTCCTGGGTTTTCTACATTCATTCTTATGATGCAAGCACCAAATTGTTAGGGCCACCTTGAGCTGCACGGCTGCTTAGCAGCCCAGGAGATGCTGGCTTAGGATGGACTTGTTGCAAGGCAGGAGACCCTGTGCAGCCTCTGGTCTGCTGGTTTGGGTGCTGCGAGGTTGCTTTTTGGCAGCTGCTATGGGAATACCCTAATATGCCAGGCGGGAGGGAGAAGCAAAAGGGCAAGAACCCTATGGGTCAAGCCAGAGGGAAAGCAGAGACGCCTTTGCATGTTGTCAAACAGTATCTGCCCTTCAGCCAGTAACACTTGCATGAAGCCAGGGTGGGCTAAGAGCTGCAAAGATCTTGCTTTATATTGGTTTAGTTTTTTCATAATATACTATTTCACTTTGGAAATATCTGGAAAATATATATATTAAGAACTTTTGGGAGGCTCCCAGCTCAGCTAGGTGGTGCAGGAGAAAGCTAACAAACTAGGAAAATCCATTTTGTTCTTCCAGCCCTGCTGTAAAATGCCTGATCCTTCTGAGGTTTCATTCCATATGGTATTGATCATTCTATGTTACTCTGAGTGGATTTTTTTCTATGCTATGATTTTTCCACTGAAATATTGCTTTATCTGAACCCTAATACTAGCTCAATCACAATTCTGCTTTATAGTTCAGAGCTATCTTCTCCCATCCAGCCCCTTTTATCATGTGAGGTTTTTCTTGTTCCTTTTATTTTTCCTTGAGCATAAGTCCTATAATATTTTATAGTATTGTTCTCGTTGCATTTTTCTTCTATTTTAATCTTGGCATATAATTTACTAGAAAATGTATTATAAAAAAAGACTTGTATCACTATTGGCAGTGATGTGCTCTTGCTATGGAGGTAGAGTCCAACTTCTGCAAGATTTTCCCTCTTTGCTTGGACATCATGCTTGGGAATTAGCCAGTTCTAGCACGGAAAATAATATAAAATGGCTAAAAGCACCAAGGTAGTGTTTTTAGTCCCAGATGGAGTGGTGCAATGGGACAACAAATAGGGCAGACCCTGCTGAGGTGGCTGACCTGGGCTGCCTCTCTGGGATATCGCAACAGCACAAAGGACCCCTTCTCTCACCTCACCTGAGTTTGCTGGAGTAGCAAACTGGGTGCTATGGATGAACTGTGGTGTTTTAGGACCTTGATAAGTAAAACATATTCTTCACTCCAAAGAGTAGCCTGTTCTGCTATGCTATAGCAAAGCTGAAATGTGCTTCCTGTTAACTAGTTCTTGCTAATCTGGATTGAAAGAGTTTGAGTGCTTGGAGGCCTTTAGAAAAGGCTCTTGCCTTGCGCTATTACTGGGGCACTGTGTTGTGCTGCTTCACAACATTTAAAATGTTCTTGAGCTTTGTCCCTTGTCTCCCTTTTCCTCATCAGATTGACAGTAATTCTCTTCTCCTGTCTCTCTTTGATGGGATAAACCATATAGGCATGCTCATGCCATAAAACCACATCAATAAAAATCACTTAAACTCAGACTTTCTCTACTGTGGTACAGAGCCTGGGTGTAGGCCAGGCTTTGGTTTCTTCATGAGATGCCTATAGCTGCTTTTCTTTCCCTTTTTTTAATTCCTCATGGCCCTTTTTTCCTCCTCTCTGTTAAAAGATAACTTATAACTAGGCTCCCTGAAGAAAAGTGCATCAGTCAATAGCTCCCTGAAGATTACTGTGGGATGTGTAGGTAGAGAAATGGCCCTATTAAAAATGGAGGAGATGCTCTAGTTTAGCTGTCTTGAAGATATAAGTGAAAAATAGTTTCTTGAAGCTGAAGCCTGACTTTTTTTTTTTTTTTCTTCTCTCTCTCTCTCTCTCTCTCTCTAATCTATAGAGATCTAACCTAAAAATCAAACCAGAAGTTTTGGTTTTGTCAAATTTTAATTCTTAGCTGTTTTGGTAAGGAGACCTTTGCCTGTTGTCTTGCCAAATTATAATCCAGTGATGGCACTGAGCTTTTTTGTTTGCACAAGGTGATTTCTCATTGCAAGTGTTATCTCAGCCTGAAAGTATCTGCTCAAATCCACTGAACGTGTTTCCTTCTGCCATGTACTCATGCAGGTCTGTGCACTTTGAACACTTTTCTTTTTCCTGCCAGAGTATTTACTTGGATGTAGCAGGGCGAAAATAATCCTCCTGCCACTAAATGAGCCCAAGCTCAGCCTGTCACCTTGGAGGCTCCTCAAGGGGAGGTGGGATTGAGCAGAGGAGCAACATGAACTGTTTGCTGCACTCTTGTGGATACAAGGAGAAAAATGTTCTTTGTATTTCGGAAAATAACTTCAAGATGTGTTTATATCAACACTGCAGCTTTACCTGGGTAACAGAGGCTTCTCAGGAAAGATTCTAAATGTATGAATGTGCAAGTAAGAGATAGAGCCTGGGAACAAGCTGATATATGGCACTTATGTGCCATGATCTCTGTTACTGACACTATGTGCATAGAACTGGGAGTGTTGTTGGGGAGGAGGAGGAAGGGAAGGGCTCCTTGAGAACCTGCCACAAAAATTCTCACAGAAGGCGAAGATGAGTGAACTTGCTTATGGAACTGTACCACTGGATGCCACTGTTGCTTCATGGAATATCCCTCTAAAATAACATTGGCTCTGCTTATTTTAAAAATTCTGCTTTTCCTTCACTCATCTTAGTTCTTTATTATTTTAATCTTTGTTCATATCAAAGGAAAGGAGAAACCATGCCCCACTTATTCTCTTCAGCAGCGTGGTGAAACAGTTCCTGTATCTAGAAGTGACAGCTTGTCATGGGAAAGAAAAGGGAATGACACAAAGTTTGGTCTTTCTCCCTTCCTCCCCCTTCCACCTTCTCTTTCTAAGGTAAAATCTTCTTGAAAAGAAGAAAGGTTCAGATGAAAGTGCAACCAATTTTTCTTGTAACTAAACTCCTTCTCTCTGGCTCTAAATCCTGTATTAATCACACAGATTTGGACACTGCAGCTTTATTCCTCTTAATGTCATCCCAGAGAGCAGGGCAGGAGGTGACTTTCACAAATGCCTGTTTATTTCCCAACTGTCAGGCCTTTTGTACTTGCAAGGATGGGTTTTTTTTGCTTGTTATCGTTTTTTCTCCGTCCTTAGCGGAAGCAGGGAGGGTGAAGGCCATCAGGTAAAAAATTTTTTTGCTGGCCGCAATATCTTTTTGTGGACTCATTGATTAGCAGCTCTGGGACATATGGGTATACACATATGGGTATATGTGTATGCACGTATGTTTATGCATATAGAGAATATATATATTAGGGGCAGTCTCAGAAATTAAATGAAAAGCAATCGAAACTTTGAAATGCGAAGGCTGGTTTTCAGCTGGCTGGTGTTGCTTTGTATGTTGTGTGCGCATAATCCTCTGCTTGACAGAACAGAACTATAGATTAGGACGTGAGGGATTTGGGCTTTTTCTTGAAGCCTCCCTGCGCACGCAGGCTGCTGGCCCGAATTCCTTGGAGAGCGGCACCACCTTCCGCCGTGCCTCCCTGCATATATCGGGATAAGGCCCTAAATATTGTCCGTTCCCTAAAGCGCCGGCCTAATTAATGGCAGCGGGAACGTGGCCGGAACAATGGGAGTGGCGGGCGGAGCGGGCCCGCAGGAGGGCGGGCAGCGAGGCCGCGGAGCAGCGCGAGCACGTTCCCGTTCCCTGGCTCGCGCGCTGGGAAGCAGGGCAGGCAGCAGGGCCTCTGCCGCGGGCCCCGGCAGTGCCATGGAAACGGCACAGGAGCCGCTGCCCTCCGGCTCCCGGCCCTCCTGGCTCTGCTGCGGATTTAGAGGCAGCAGGGCCTGTGTGACTGATGTCTGGCTGCAGGAAGGAGAAGGTTAAAAATGCTTCACAGCTGGTTTAGGAGGCAAATTAAGGCAGAGGAGGAGCCCAAATAAATGTGTGAAGTTAACTGTCAAAGATGGAGAAGCAGCTGCCACAGGATCCCTTGTGGTGTCCAGGACATGGTTAATTAAGCTGCTCTTCACTGATGACTCCCTGTCACTCCTGGAACCTGGGCTGAAATCTCTCCTCCTTGGGCCCGGTGATCTAAATCCGCTGGTGAGCGGCAGTGGATCCTGTGTTATCTGTTTGGAAGCACCACAGGCAGTCTGCCCTTGGAGCTGCGGTGGCTATCGATGCCACATGAGCTTGCAGCGGTGACCCAGATAACATTGTGACTGACACACTAAGCTGCAGTGTCAGGAAAAATAAATGTCTCGGGCAGCCCCTCACGGAGCTCCAGCTGTGCCGGGATGCCTGCTCCGAGCCCTGGCCGCCCAAGTGACTGATGGCTGCTGGCCAGACTGCCCTCCGCTGTAAGCTAGCTGTGTACACGGGCTCAGAGAAGGCCTGGTTCTTTCAGTTTTTGGAAGTTATGGTGCTTTAGTGTCCTTATTGATAGGCCTCTCTAAAATGGTTGCTTGAGTGCTGCTGTGTCTGCTGAGATTCCTTCACAAGCAGGTGAAGGGGATGGGCCCTGGGGAGCATTTTCCTGCACTCCTACCTCGTCCCTGTGCCTGCTGCTGCTCGGCCTCCCTCCGGCCTTGGCTGGCAGGGGGCTGGTGTCTGCAGCACAGCTGAGCCCAGCGTTACAGGAGGCACATGCAGCCTCATCCTGAGGGTGAAATCCAAGTTCTGCCATTTGTTAAGCCACAGAAAAACTTTTCCTGTTCTTACCTTAGTCTAAGGCTGGTTGCGTTGCTGAAGAGTACTAAGGGTTGCCACTTGGTATGGTGGCTTGGTACTTTGGAGTTGCTCAAACAGTGTAATCCATGAGGAAGAGCAAGGTGGAGGTCGCAGATGTTTCTGTTTTGGACTGAGGTATCTTTAGACAACAGTCTAAACAGAATATTGTTAGCTCTATGTTTTTCTGCTGCTGCCTGAGAAAAATATTGCATAGGAATTGTGGGGCTCTTGTGTTTTGCATGAACCACACAAAAGCGAGCAAGATAGAACAGTGGGATTCAGGCCTGGGATATTCGGAGATTACAGAGGTTAACTACCTCGCATAGAGGAAAGGCAGGGAAGGATTAAAGCAGCGTGGCACAGAGGTGAAGGACTTGGGCTGTCTGCTGTCTGTCCTCAGACCCCACGTTTGCTCTGGAGCGAGCAGGTGCAGAGGCCACTGCTGACCGCTGTACCTGGGCTTCCTCCGTGTATGTATGCAAAGATCAGCAGCTCTTCTACACTTCAACAGCTGTGAGCTCCTCTGAGTGTTCCTCAAACGTACAGAATTCAGATCCTGCTGCATCAAAAGCTGTTTGAAGATTAAAAATTACTGGTTTGTTGCTGTCACTTCTGTTAGCTGGAGACTAAAATATATGTTGTAAACCCCAGGGTTGGTAATGGCAAATAAAGGCTCTGTAATTTTTTTACAAGAAGCAATTCACAAAGAGCAAATGTGTTTTGGAGCAGAGGTTGCAAGTTCTTCCTCATGCCACAGGCATTGTTGGAGTTGTGCATATGGCTCTGCATGTGTGTCTAGCTATGAACTGTTACAAAGCAAAACCCAATTGTTTTTATCCCATAAAGCTTTCACTTTATCTCTTTGAGAACACAATCTTTTTTTCTTGATTTATGACCCTCACAATTCAATGTTTGTATAAATCTTCAAGGTGACATCTTCACACTGTGTATCTTTGCTCTACAGTCCTTGCCTTTTCTCCTGCTGCAGTATGTTGAAAACGGAGTATAACTTTTTGCAGCCTCTTCCTCTATGGGGGTGGTCTCTGCAAGCTCATCTAGTCTCTAGAGGAGGGGACTTCCCTTTGGCTGCTGGTATATGGAGGGGCGTTTGGTACGAAGTTATTTAGAGCTCTTGCTTTCAGCTGGTGCTGGATCTCTGCAGTTCTTGACTACAGGTCTCTGGAAACCTTCAGAAAAGACTTTCAACAGCTCCTAGCTAGTAAGCAGCTATTTTCTTCAGGATAAACATACAGCTGCTCATTTTGCTCTTTCGGGCTTCTGTTTGCGTAGCTAACTTTGTCACAGGCCCATTTATTTAGGCTGATTGTGAATTCTGATTTGGACCAGCTGCTCTTCTAGTGAGCTACAGAAGGCACTTCTATGGGCAGTGCAGGTGGATAGGGAAATGTTACCACCTACAAAAGCCAGAGAGGGGCCTAGCTGATTTACAGGAACCTTCTCTTACTGACTTTGTTATGTGATAGGTGTTTAGGGATTTGATGAGGGTATCTTACAACATATTTATGTTCCTCAAAGGTGTTTTAATTATCTTCCCTTCTTGTTTTCCATTATCATAAAGTTAAGTTTTTGCTATTTCTTTTCTCAAAATTATAATATTTAATAGTAATTGAAAACTTTCTTAACACTTTGAAAGTCTTTAGATGAATATATGAGACTATGGGAGTTGACAGTGGCAAGATTGTCATCATTTGAGAAAATAGTACTTTTAGCTTTTTGGAATAAGGTAATCATAGGGAAGTCATTTTAAAAGCTGTCCTGGCACACTCCTAGATTGAAAAGTAAAAGATTAAATTCCTGATTCAGTTTGTACATGGACCTTTACTGACTGTTCTAGGAGCTGATGAAAAAGTAGTAATTGAGTGTCAAAGAAAGACTATCTGGCTGGTTCTTAATCTTAGTTTGCCATTGGGATATAACTGTGAAGAATGCTTGAAGAGTGTGTGTTTGTGTGTGTTCTTCTCTGAACAAAACCACTGTGAAACGGTATAGGTTTTGCTGAAATCTCACTTTAGAGAAGCTGAAGGGATAGAAGGAACTCTGAAATACTTGTTTTCTCAGTCTATTTTTGTAGGAAGAGAGAAGGCTTGCTGTGGATTTCAGTTCCCTCCTCCACCCCTGCCAAGGATTTACAAGGAGGAAGTGCCCATCTTTGTGCAGCTCAAAGCAGGGGTGTTGGAGGAACAGTTTCCAGAGCTATGGGCAATCCCAGATAACTGCTGTATAGCTTCTGCAAATAAGCAGCTATGAAGATGTAGGTTTCTGAGTTTCAATATAAGTAACTCGAGAACTTTCTTCAGTTCTTCAGTTTTGTGCATTCTATGTTAAGGCCTCATTCTGCTCTGTTTTCTTTGCTTTTGTCCCAGGTAGTTGTGCTAAGGCAGGAATGAGAGTGCTTGTACCATACTCCTCCTAAATGTATATTGCCTAGAAGGGTAGGAAAACACTGCTGTGTATTTCTACCAAATACTCTGTCAGCCCTCAGTTTAGATGGGATGTTTAGGTGCATAAAGTTTCTTAACATTCTAGCGGAATTATACTTAGAAAGCAGAAGACCTTAGAAAATGAGCGAAGGCTGCATTACTATAATTTCATTCAAAGTTCTTAATGATCTGAGATATGAGAGAATGCAAAAGGGGCCAAGTAGCAGACCTAAATATTTTCAGGACAGCAGCACTGCAGAGAAGTATGCATTCTGAACTGGTGAAGAGGAGCTGTGCTAGTTATATTGCATGCCATGCTACACATGAACACCATTAAAAAGTCAGCCTTCAAATCTTAGAACGCTTCCTGTTCTCACTAGCCTCATTATTAACATCCATACTCTGCATTAATGCTGTTGGCAAGAGGTGAAAGCCATTCAGGGTAAAAATAAATTAGTTTCATTTTTCAGTAATTATGGGGAAAACTGTGTTCTCTGGCTTTAGCTGCCCTCTCAAGTTATTCTAGTGCTGCTGGTTAAAAGATCCTGATCTTTGGTGCTTTGCTAATGATCAACCGTTTTAGAAATGACATATTCCAGCAGCAAAGCCTCTACTTCAGGGACACTTTTCCCTTCTTGGGCAGATCTTTTAAAACCTCTGGGAAGCTTATGAAGGATGAGGTGTGTGCAGTGCCATATCTTTTGTTTGTTTCTTGTTGTTTTTTGACATTTAACTTCCTTGATATTAGTGTTGCTTGAGATGCAATGTTTCCAGTCTTCAAAGCAAAAGGCTGATTCCTTCAAAACATTTAAATTTAATGTTAATCTATGTGTGAGGGGAAATATTGTTTGTGTCACAACTAAATAAAGGAGGAATTACATGGGTGGAAAAAAGACAGTGTGGTGAAGTAGCAACTATCTTGCAATGTAGTAACCTCTATATAGATAATATGCAAAATATTTATTTACCATGTGCATTTTTCTCTTATCTCATATGGGCCTTTCTTTTCATAAGGTCAAATGAGAGCAAGTAAAAGATAGAATGTACTTTGAGAGAGAGATCCTGGAGGGCTGAGCAGGTACCTTGTACTGAGAAATATGAAGGCTTGGCTTGTTTTTCCTTTCCCCTGTCCTGAACTGGCTTTAAGTCATACTTGACCAAACAAGCGGTCAAACAGATCTGACTACTAAGTTGCTTTCTGCTGGAGCATTGCAGTTAGCATTTGTGATTAATTGCCTATACTTTTAGTCCGTTTTCTATGAAGAGTATAGATGCTTAAGGTTTGAGATGCTTTGACAAAGTTTGCAGGGATCCTTTTCAGTTTTTCAGAAATGACATTGCAATGATGTGTTGAAACAGAGGTCAGCAACAACATACTGAATTAGCGTGATCATTTTAGCATTGTACTATGTCTTGCACGTCTGTGTACCGTGCATGAAACGCACTGTTCAGGTGGCCTTAAAATGTCTGTGGCTGTTTGCAAAATGTGTTTTCTTTGTCCATTTTCACTGTATTGTGCTTGTAATGCTTCATGGTGTCAGAACTGTTATGCTTGGGAGAGGGCAGCTTCTTGAGAGCAATGCTCTGTATGCAGAGAAACAAGCATTTTCTTGCTGAGATGACTCTTGCTGTGGCTTTGGTGCCCTTTGATAGGCTGGAGAGTTTGAATCTCAGACAAACTTCACTGAGCTAATCTTTATATTGGGAGAACTAATTTAACTGCTTACCTTTTATTAAACTTCCAATTCTCCTGCAAGTGATCCTGGCTGTAATAACTTGATCTTTGAGGCAGTTCACTACTCTGTTATTAAGTAACTTAAGCTGCTTATGTTAATATTGTACTTCCAAATGAAGGCAACATCTTTTTATTCTTTTCTTTCTGAATGAGCAGACTTTTTTTTTTAAGGCCACATTGCCATTTATTTTGCATAATAAGGCTATTAAGTACCTGTAGCGTGAAAAGTCATAATTCAAATACCTTTTGGTTAAGGGATTTAATTAGATCATAGAATCTTGTTCTTTCAAAAACCTTTTTGTTCTTTCTTTCATGAATCTTTGGTCTCTCACCAAAGAGACCCAAAATAAGAACACGGGAGTCTGTGGATATTAAAACTAAAGGAAGATGTTTTACATGAATAGTTTAGACCTCTCTGTTACCACATCACCTGTATGATGTCCTTATTTAAAACTGTAGGCAGGCACTAGGATACAATAGAAATAAAGTGGGTCATAGTGGGACAGCTGCATAAGACTTCCCATAGTGCATCAAAATTGTTCTAAGGAGTAGGAAATCTTGCCTTTGGCTGTAAGGTCTACTAAATGCTTCAGAAAAGAATGAAAGGGGAAACTTTGCACTAATCAGGAAGGTAACTGTGCATTGAGAGCTGGTATGTGTGCGTTTCTACCTCTTCTCTACCTGGTGCTTTGATTTACTTAGTCTTCCCTGGCTGTGCTACAAGGTTGTAAGTTAGTTCTTTGAAAAAGAAACCGGTGTTGATAAAAGCTGCAGCTGATCAAATGCTGTATACACCTCTGTTTTATGGTAAATATCACCACTGTTTATGGTATGGAATGGGGAAAGAGGTGTGGTGTCCCATCTCTTACTCGAATACTTCTTCGAGTACTGTCTTTGGTCCAAGTTAATGCCATACTCAAGGTGTGTTTGGTTAAAAACTAGTCTGTCTTGGAAGCTTGAGACTTTGATTATTCTTTCAGATAATCAAATAATTTTGCCTCTTGTCTGTGCTGTCATCTGGGGCCCACTCTTACAGGCTTGTGGAGAGACACAAGTCTTAAGGAAAGCTTTTGGAGACGTGATTTCAAGGTGAACTTCCACTGAGCATGGACTTGGGTGACTCAGAAGATGGAAACTATGTGCTTATTTATAGATATGCAGGTATCTGTGCTTTGTAACGACACAAGGAGTAAGTGGGAAAAACTGAAGGAGACGGCATGAAGGAAGGTGATATGGACAATTTAGTAGACTGGAATGGCAGGAAGTCCAGTCAGTCCCAAGATCTCCTTGCAGCTGCCATGTGCATGGGCAGCATGTGCTTTCCTGGGCTCATCCTGTAACACGTTTCTGAATGCCAGGCTGCTCCCCTCCCTGCTGGGCCTCTGCTGGACCCTCCCCTCCTTTCCTCCTCTAGCCAGGTTGCTGCTTGGCACTGGTGCTGGGGCCCTTCTTGGCTTTCGCTGTACGGCTCTTAATGTGCTGATCCTGAGGGCCTCTCAGCTGGGACATCTGAGTGAGCTTGAGTGGCTCACGCTGCCCCTGCAGATGCCTCTGGAGAAGGCTGGAGCACTGCTCTGCGAGGGCACGTGGTATCGCTGGGTCAGGGAATGACGTAGAAAATGTTTTAAATGTCAGTGAGGAGCAAAATACTTCAGGCAGGCTCTTAATTTTTAGTCAAGTTATTGCCTTTTTTTTTTTCCCCACCCAAAAAATCTTCCCAGAACTAACTACCAGTGAGACTTAATTCTGGAAATGAAAGGACTTGAGGGCCCCTCTCATTCATGAGGGAAATCAGTATCAGCCTAGTGGGACCTTCGTTGAAACTTTTATTTTTTTACTGACTTCTTGTAATTAAATAAAAGGCGCTGTAAAAAAAAAAAAAAAAACCTTCATCAAATTTGGTTGCTAGACAAGACCAGCTAGAAATTCTGCTTAATCTTAATGATTAGTAAGAAATCTTCATTTCTGTAAGATTCATTTTACTATTAAATAAATTACAAATTATTCAGAGGCAGTATATTAAAGGAGATCTAATCAAGATATCCATAATATTGTGACATACTTTAAGTATTATGGGATTTTAAATATCCTCCCCACCCCCCAAAATTATTTTTTATATAATTAATGGCACCATGATTAATAACCCTGGGCTCAGATTTGATGGCTTCCTTTGGGAATAGAGTGGTGTTTTTCTTTTTTCTTTTTTTTCTTTTTTTTTTAAATCTCTGGAACCAAACATACGCCTTATTT